>JBBPJL010000015.1:0-70424 GCA_038088675.1 Xanthoconium separans | reverse complement strand
CAAGCAGAAAGAGAAGGAGTGTCACGAGGGTGGCATCACCGAGGAGCGCAGGGACGAATTCCGGAACGTGGGGGACCACAGTCCTTTGTTCAGGTACACGCTTTAGTGGTATCAAGTTTATTTTGTACTTCTAGTCTGGTTCGAAATTCATCATTGTAACCTTGGTTCACTCAGTGCCGGAAGCCATCACGTACAAAGTTCTTTGTGCAATTCGAATGGGATGATACGTAGGATACGGGGCGGTGACAGAAGAAATCTCTGGCTCAATAAGGTAGACACATGGGGGACTGCAACACGGGTTGGGGGTTGAAGCGTTTTGCATACCAGGTGACTTGGATTCGAAACGTTCGTTGCTCGGTTCTGCGTTGACTGCACTGAGAGGTCGAGACCGACTCGAATCGTGTTACATACCGTAAAAATGCACACATACTTCGCACGGTAGATATTTTGGGTTGGAGAGAATTTGGAGGCGTTTCCCGGAAACTTCAATGCTAGGTCCTATCTTGATCGATGTGCAATCAAGCAATGAAGTGTGAAACGCCGGAATTCGTTTTGAGAGCCTCTTCAAGTTTATTTTGAGGGACAACAGAGTCACCGATAGCGGGAGCCGGAGTTGCTCTGCCTCAGAGGGTACTTGAGGCGTCTGCGGAGGTGTTCGCTGGTGGACATCAACGTAACCTTCACCAAAGATTGGGTTGGCTATTCTGCTTCTGATGTCGCTGATGCGAAGTTTGATCATGTATCTCGATTGCATCAAGTTTCCACCGTGACAGTCGCCCTGAGCCTCGCACTAGCTTGAGCATTTTATCAACAATGGAAAGATGAAGCGTGAAACGGACGTTGCCACCTGATAGCAATAATTCATATCTCTTTCTCCACGCTCAGTGTGATATGGTTTGTTTGGATCCTTTAGTATTTCTTCGATTTCATAGCTCTTGGACACTGGAGCCGACTGACCTCGCTCACTGGGTGACATCGCGACCTGGGCTGCATGTAATTGTGTGCGTCGACATGAGGCGAGTTTGGGTGCCATGCACATGAGAGTACTGCTGTATTCGCCTCGCAGTCTCTCGAAGGTTCAATGTGTCAGCTAATCGAGTGGCCTTGCAGCCCAGGCGCTGCAGTGGGTGGGGCCGCAGATCCGCTTCTTCGGGGTTCGCCAGAGAAATACGAGGGTGAATCGCGCAGGATAAAGTGGACAACTCTACCATGCTGGAGGCCCTGGCCGGTTCTTTCGAGTGTCGGCGGCCGATCACCTTTTCGGAACCTTCTGCAACGTCAATACCACACCGTCATGGGAATCACCAGATTAGTCATGGGATGGGCTCAACCCAAGCCAGCATCACAAGGCTATAACAGTGGTGCGTCGAAGTAGCCTCATTGTCAGGGATGGACTTCTTTCTTCGTTTCACCCTCGTTGCAGTACACTGCATCAGTTAAATAAGATCCATCGGATGCAAGGAAGGACTCACTACCCTTGGTGTTCTTCGGCGTTATGGTCGAGAATAAGGTGATTCAAACTTTTCAGTCCTGCAGGAGCGAGATGATGTGGGACTCGAACTCCAAGAGTTGGCAGCGATCAGCGCTCCAACCCTGTCGCCAGAGGACAGAGAATCCTGTACGGTAAGCATCGTGTCTGCTTTACCTTTTCAGAAATAATGCACCTCGTTGGAGATTGCACACGGATCACTGGTGTGCTGCTCAGGTCTGTTTTGCTACCCCAAATTTGAAACCAGAAACACGTCAGATCTGAGATTCTTGTCCTGTCAATCTGCGAATTGATTCGAGGTATATAATATACAGCTTCATTGTTACCTCTGACAACGCCGCTCATCGAATTTCTCACTGCCGAGTGCTTTGTACTCAAATATGTCCCCCTCAGCCACCGGAAACACAGATTCGGACCTCACTAATGACGAAAAGACTATTGATCACGTCCACGGTGTTGATTCGAAACTTGGTCCTGCAGAGCATGCTAGACTGCTGCGCAAGATAGACTGGAACATTCTCCCTATTGTGACTTTGCTGTTCCTTTGGTCACTCTTGTGAGTGCTGTTGAAGTCTAGGCCATCGGGGCCCAATGACACTTTGCACTCTAGAGATCGTACTAATATAGGCAAGTATTATACCAACTTTTCTCGTCAGGCAATAGATCCTATGCCATCTGTCAGGAAATGCCGAAGTCGCAGGCTTGTCAACTGATCTGCACCTCGTTGGGTTCAAGTATAATACTGTGGCTGCAACCTTTTATGTGCGTTCCCCTGCTTTGCATTTTCCAACGAATGACCAACGCTCCATCAGATTCTATTCGTTTTCGCGGAAATTCCATCGTAAGTTGAAGCAATATAAATATTCTTGCTCTATGAATCAATTTTCAACAGGAACATCATTCTCAAGCTCGTTCGACCGTCCAGATGGCGTATGGCCGCATTTTTCTCAGATAGCTTCCGTCTTGACTAGAATTGCCATCACAGTACCTGCAATCATGCTCGCGTGGGGTCTGATCGTGACTCTCACATGTCTAGTGAATACCTATCACGGGCTCCTTATGTGAGAGCTTTGTGAAAATTGGGTTGGTCCGTTATTCTAGCATTGAATTCCGTATAGCACACGAATTCTTCTCGGCCTCACGGAAGGTGGATTGTCGCCGGGCGTGAACTATTATCTTGCAATGTGGTATCCGCGCGCTCACCTGGCAAAGCGAATTGCGATAACCTACTCTGGTGCAACCCTTGCGAGTGCATTTGGCGGTATTCTTGCGTGAGTACCCCTTTGAAGCCCAAGCAACATGCTATTCACGCAACGCAAGTTACGCTATCGAAAAGATGGATGGGTATGTATCTCCGGTGAATTTTTCGTTGTCCGTTTTACCCAATTTTTGCAGGATCGGTGGACTTCATGGTTGGCAATGGATCGTGCGCAACATTTGATTTCATGTGACTCGACGTGCTAACCTCAGGCGGCCAGTTCTGTCTGGAAGGTCTCGGTAAGCCTCCAATTCATCACTAGTGTGAGTATCAAACCTCCATTCCCAGCCACGGTGATCATAGCCTTTGGAGGATTGTTCCTCATGCATGACGTACGTCTTAGATGTAAGTGCGGTTCCACGTAAATGCTGATCGCCTGAACGTCAGTACCCCGAGACTGCGTTATTCCTGACCGAGGCAGAAAGACGCAATATTGTTGGTTTGCTGAAAAATGATTCACAAAACCTTGCGACGCACTACAGCTTTCAATTTGTTTTACAAGCCCTTAAGGACTATAAAGTGTACATCATGGTTTGCACATACATCTGGTATGTAAGCCGGAATATCTTGTGTGTTTGATGCTCTGACATTTTCACGGACTGCTAGTTTGATCGTCCCCATTGCCTCTATTGGTCTTTTCCTCCCTAAAATCATCAAGGAGCTCGGCGTCTCCACCGCTAACTCCCAGTTACTTTCCGTTCCTCCTCACGTCGTGGGATTTGTATGCAGCATTCTTGTTGGGATCCATTCGGACATTCGGAAGCTCCGTGGACCGTACGTTATCGGTGGGGCATTTGTTTCTCTCTTGGGTTTTACTGTGCTGTACACACAAGAGCACATTGCTGCGTCTTATGTCGGTGCCGTTCTTGCTGCGGCTGGAATAACCCCGGCTCTTCCCGTTTTCATTACGTGGGCTAGCTCGAATGCCGGAGGAGATATGAAGCGTGGCGTCGTCCTCGCCATGGTCATTGGATTTGCAAGCTTGGGTGGGTAAGTAGTCTACATATTGTTTATCAAGATTATACAATCTGATAGAATGGCGATAGATTCTGTGCATCCTTTATTTATTTCGACCCTCCTCGATACCACGTTGGCCATGGGGTAAATATCGGTTGTATGGGTTTCGCGTACGTCTCGAAGTAACGACCAACATCATCTTTTGTTTGCTGACCACAACCAGTATGCTCGGATCTACATTTGCTATGTGGAATTACAACAGAGTCAACAAACGAAAAGAGAAGGAGTGTAGCGAGGGTGGAATTACTGAGGAGCGTAGGGATGAGTTTCGAAATATGGGTGATCAAAGTCCCCTGTTCAGGTATACCCTTTGATGTACGGATGCTAAGCGATGTATCCCAAAATCCGTTGAACAGTTTTCATATATAACACAGTATATGTGGCTCCTCACTGTCAATGTTGTCAAGTCGTGGTCAGGAGTTATCACAAAAAATGCAAGACCAAGATTTCTGAGTCTGATATGATCTTGTTATGCTGTCAGCCCATAGAGGAGGTGCCTAGTTGGCGGTCGCCTGGCGGACATGCGCTTATGATGAGAACGCGCTGCGTCTACATCGCATGTATCATTTACATAACTTGAAGTTGCCTGTTGTGCGATACTCACCTTGCTTATAGCCCCTGGAGATCCCGGGTAATCATGCTAAACCTACGGTATGGAGAGATGGCGAAAAGCGGTGGCCAGCGATAACCCTGCGCATAAACAATGATAAATAAAGGACTTGGTATCCAACGATCCAACGACGTGACGCCGTGCCAGTATCACCGCAGACGGAGAGACGGACATCATACTATTTTCAAATTTGGTGTGGACGATTCTATACCTATTCGAGCGAAGCGGTCTTTGTCGGCGAGTCGATTCCCATGGACGCCCAAGTGTTGATGTTGATTGATTGATTGACCTGCACGTGCCAGTGTGTCTGCCAACTCATCCCACATGTGGTCGTTCTCATGACCATTCGTGCTATCCTGTGAAGCGGCCCAGACAGGGCCAGTTACTGTCGTCCACGCTCCCGGACGGCTCGATGAGGCACATCACTACCGAGGCGAGCTTACCATTTCATTTCATCTCCCCTCCATAATGTAAACCTCGTGTGTTAGTAGACCAGGTGGAGGACAAACTCAGCGTATATGTTATAACTCGGGAACGGCCGATTCCGCCTGCCAGTGCCTCGGTGACCGGACCGCCGTCGTCCACAAACGACGCAATTTCAGAGAGGGTGGACATGTTGAGGGATAGGTGACACATTTGCGACGTCTTCAGTGCTCGGCTCCGTGCGGTGCACCTCCTCGATACTCGCAAGGTCAAATCGGTCGGTGGATGAACGTGCGCTACTGGTGGACAGCGGTGCGTCGTTCGCACTCGTTCATCGCGTCCCATTGAAGTCAACTCAACAAAGGTGTCAGGCTAGTCTTGACAAGAAGAAAACAAGAGCGCTTGCTCTGGAAGCGCCTCTTGTCATTCCCTCACAACCCAATCTAGATTGGTGTGAAGCCGCACGGAGACGCCGTGCAGGTTGTGCCCATGTCCAACCGCATACTTCTCGCTTGATCATGTATCTTGATTCCACAGTCGGCCAGAACTTCACACTGGCTTGAGCATCTTATCGACAGGAAGGACGTAGGGGGATGAAGCATGAAAATGGATGTTGCCAGCTGATACACGCAACATCTTCAATTTCTCCACATCGTGACATGATTTGTTTGGATCATTTAGTCTTTGTCACAAAGGCCGGTTTGTTCACGTTTTACAATAGCTCTTGGACACCGGAGCCAACTGACCTCGCTCACTGGTGACATCGCGACCTGGGCCGCATGTAACTGTGTGTGCCGACATGGGTGGGTGCCATGCAAACGAGAGTACTGGACTTGCCTCGCAGTCCCTCGAAGGTTCAATGTCAGCTAATCGAGTAGCCTTGCAGCCCAGGCGCTGTGGGTAGGGCCGCGCTTCTTGGGGTTCTCCAGAGAAATACGAGGGTGAATAGGGTGGACAACTCTATCATGCTGGAGGCCCGGGCCGGTTCTTTCAAGTGTCGGCGGCCGGGATCTTCTTTTGCCATGTCAATACCACACCGTCATGGGAGTCACCAGACTAGTCATGGGATGGGCTCAACCCAAGCCAGCATCATAAGGCTACAACAGTGGTGCGTCGAAGTAGCCTCATTGTCAGGATGGACTTCTTTCTTCGTTTTACCCTCGTTGCAGTACACTGCATCAGTTAAATAAGATCCATCGGATACAAGGAAGGACTCACTACCCTTGGTGTTCCTCGGCGTTATGGTTGAGAAGGTAATTCAAACTTTTCAGTCCTGCAGGAGCGAGATGATGTGGGACTTGGACTCCAAGAGTCGGCAGTAATCAGCGCTCCAACCCTGTCGCCAGGGGACGGAGAATACTTTACGGTAAGCATCGTGTCTGCTTACCTTTTCAGAAATAATGCACCTCGTTGGAGATTGCACACAGATCACTGTGGTGTGCTGCTCAGGTCTGTTTTGCCACCCCAAATTTGAAACCAGAAATACGTCGGATCTGAGATTCATGTCCTGTACTCCATTCGCCCGTCAACCAGCGAATTGACTCGAGGTATATAATATACAGCTTTATCATGTTTGCCTCTGACAACGCCTCCCATCGAATTTCTCACTGGCTAGTGCTCTGTATACTCAAAGCGTTAGCTAATATGTCCCCTTCGTCCACCGGAAACACAGATTCGGACCTCACTAATGACGAAAAGGCTATGGATCACGTCCATGGTGTTGACTCGGGACTTGGCCCTGCAGAGCATGCTAGACTGCTGCGCAAGATAGACTGGAATATTCTCCCTATGCTGACTTTGCTGTACCTTTGGTCGACATTGTGAGTGCTGTTGAAGTCTATGCCATCGGGGGTCCAATGACATTTTGCACTCCAGAGATAGTATTAATATCGGCAAGTATTATCCGACCTTTCTCGTCAGGCGATAGATCCTAAGTTACCCGCCAGCAAATGCCGAAGTCGCAGGGTTGTCAACTGACCTGCAGCTCGTTGGGTTCAAGTTTAATACTGTCGCTGCAATTTTTTATGTGCGTTCCCCTGCTTTGCATTTTACAGCATGACCAACGCACCGTCAGATTCCATTCGTTTTAGCGGAAATCCCGTCGTAAGCTGAAGCAATACAAGTATTCTTGCTCTGTGAACCAACTTCCAATAGTAACATAATCCTCAAGCTCTTTCGACCGTCCAGATGGTGTATGAACATTCTTTTCAGGTAGCTCCGCTCTGACCAGAATTGCTTACAGTACCTGCAAGCATGTTCGCGCGGGGTCTGGTCGTGACTCTCACGTGTCTAGTAAATACCTATCACGGGCTCCTTATGTGAGGGCTTTGTGAAACTTGGATTGGTCCGTTATTCCTAACATTGAATTCCGTATAGCACACGAATTTTTCTCGGCCTCACGGAAGGTGGATTGGTGCCGGGCGTGAACTATTATCTTTCAATGTGGTATCCGCGTGCTCACATAGCTAAGAGAATTGCGATAACCTACTCTGGTGCAACCCTTGCGGGTGCATTTGGCGGTATTCTTGCGTGAGTACCCCTTTGAAGCCCAAGCAACATGTTATTCACGCAACACAAGTTATGGTATCGAGAAAATGGATGGGTGTGTCATTCTGATGAATTTTTCGTCTTCGGTTTTATTCAAATTTTGCAGGATCGGTGGACTTCATGGCTGGCAATGGATCGTGCGCAATATTTGATTTCATGTGACTCGACGTGCTAACAGGCGGCCAGTTCTGCGTGGAAGGTCTTGGTAAGCCTCTAATTCATCGCTAGTGCGAGTATCAAACTCCATTCCAGTCACGGTGATCATAGCCTTTGGAGGATTTTTCCTTATGCATGACGTACGCCTTAAATGTCAGTCCGGTTCCACTAGATGCTGATCGCCTGAGCTTTAGTACCCGGAGACTGCGTTATTTCTGACCGAGGAAGAGAGGCACAATACTGTTGGTTTGCTGAAGAATGATTCACAAGACCTTGCGACGCACTACAGTTTTCAATTTGTTTTACAAGCCCTTAAGGACTATAAAGTGTACATCATATCTTGCATAAACATTTGGTATGTAAGCCGGTCTATCTCGTGTGTTTGATGCTCTGACATTTTCACGGACTGCTAGTTTGTTCGTCTCCGTCGCCTCTGTTGCTCTTTTCCTCCCTAAAATCATCAACGAGCTCGGCTTTTCCGTTGTTAACTCCCAGTTACTTTCCGTTCCTCCTCACATCGCGGGATTTGCATGCTGCATTCTTGTTGGGTCCTATTCTGATATCCAGAAGCTCCGTGGACCGTACATTATCGGTGGGGCATTTGTTTCTCTCTTGGGGTTTATTGTGCTGTACACACAAGAACACATTGCTGTGGCTTATGTCGGTGCCGTTCTTGCTGTGGTTGGAACAACCTCGGCTCTTCCCATTTGCACGGCGTGGGCTAGCTCGAATGCCGGAGGAGATATAAAGCGTGGCGTCGTCATCGCCATGATCATTGGATTTGCAAGCTTGGGTGGGTGAGTAGTATCCATATTGTTCATCAAGGTCGCAATCTGATAGATTGGCGATAGATTTTGTGCATCCTTTATTTATTTCGACCCTCCTCGATACCACGTCGGCCATGGGATAAATATCGGTTGTATGAGTGTCGCGTGCGTCTCGAAGTAACGACCAACATCATCTTTTTTTTGCTGACCACAACCAGTATGCTCGGATCTACATTTGCTATGTGGAATTACAACAGAGTCAACAAACGAAAAGAGAAGGAGTGTAGCGAGGGTGGAATTACTGAGGAGCGTAGTGATGAATTTCGAAATATAGGTGACCAAAGTCCCCTGTTCAGGTATACCCTTTGATGTTGGCTTGACAATCATTCATGTTACATCGCATGCATCCACAATCCGTTGAAAAGTTCTCGTATATAATACAGTACTATGTACTAGCTGTTCATGATAGTCACTGTGAAAGTCGTCAGGTTGTACATAGTGTGTAACAAATATTATGGAATGGTTAGTTTTCATCGGACTACTATGCTGAGGGTGAGTGTGATAGGAATGCCAGCCCCGGCGGCGGTTGCATACAAAGACGACATCCTATAGGCCCTGGGACCGTCTAGTCTGGTGACCACTGGGAGTGGGTTCGAATTTCGGGAAGGCAGGGTCGGATAGATGCTCAGCGGCCCGGGGTGTGAATATGACCTAATGGTGCTTTGCGACGAGTCCCAGTGTGGTCACCAGTTGTACATGATCGTCCGCGTAAATTATCCATTCCGCGGCTTGTCTGACTTTCTTTCCCACCACTAACTGGCATTTCGAGCGCCATGTTTCAGCTGAGACATCATGAATGGGAATGGCGGTGATATTCACAACTTGCGAAGTCATTGTTGATATCGACATTGTTGCAGGTACATACACGGGGGCATAGTTCATAAGGAAGGGGTTGCCTTGGATCGATCTCATTGCAAGGAACCAAGGTAGGCACACCGCCATCAAACCAACTACTAGTACTGCCGTAGCGGAAACGTTATAAATCAAGCAGATGGAAAACACCCCCACGCCAAGCGTTGATTTTTCCGCATCTTCTCGTATCCTAAACATCACGGGGCGAAGATGGCTTCATCAACCAGAGCGATCGTAACTGCAGGTCTTGCCCTTGACGACTCAGAAAAGGATGTCGATCCGGTCGATGGCGTTAGTTATACTGTGGAACTTAGCCCCGGAGAACGTGGTAGGCTACTACGCAAAATAGACTGGAATCTCCTCCCTCTGGTGACTCTGCTGTTCCTCTTGTCATTCTTGTGAGTGTCGTGAAAGTAGCCACTCAGGCTAGGGGTTTGACTTGCATTTCAGAGATCGCGCCAACATTGGCAAGTATTTCTAACTTTTCTACCAGGCTATTGGAGAGATCCTATGTTACCTCTCAGGCAATGCTAAAGTTGCGGGCCTGTCCACTGATCTGCACCTCGTTGGGCTCAGGTATAATACTGCCGTTGCTGTATTTTTCGTGCGTCTTGCTTCCTTCCATTTTCGAGCCATGTGTGTGACCAGCACTCCGTTAGGTTTTTTACACTTTAGCGGAAGTCCCGTCGTAAGTCAGGGTAGTCTATTCTTATTCTGTGAAACAACCTTTTAGACAGAAACATCATACTTAAGCTCTTTCTACCGTCTAGATGGCGTATGATCACCCTTCTTCTTTTGAGGCTTTCCTGCTGACAAGACTTCCTCATAGTCCCTACAATCATGGTCGCATGGGGTCTCGTCACGACTCTCATGTGTCTCGTGAACACGTATCAAGAGCTTATTGTGTAAGAGCTGTACTTTGAGGCCTATCTCCCTAACGTTAGCCTTGATGTCGCGTAGCGTTCGAGTCTTTCTCGGTCTCACAGAGGCTGGACTTTTCCCGGGTGTTAATTTTTATCTTTCAATGTGGTATCCGCGTGCAGATCTGGCCATGCGTATTGCAATATTCTATTCTGCTGCGACACTTGCAGGTGCTTTCGGTGGTATTCTTTCGTGGGTACAGTCTTTCAAATCCCATGCAACATGTCACTCACACGACAAAAGTTACGCTATTCAAAAAATGGACGGGTATATTATTCTTTGAGAGATCTTTCCTGGCTGCCTTATTTATTCGATTCTGGTAGGATTGGTGGCCTTCATGGTTGGCAGTGGATCGTAAGCAGTCTTCAAAAATGTTCACATGATGTACTAAGGTGGTCAGTTTTGTCTGGAAGGACTTGGTGGGTCGCCCCTCCCCAATGAGACACAATTCATTGAACACTTCTCCAGCTACAGTACTTGTAGCTTTCGGATCATTCTTCCTCATGCAGGATGCAAGTTCCAACATCTACCGGTTTCCGTGTACACGCTGATCGCCCTATGTCCAGTACCCAGAGACTGCTACTTTCTTGACTGAGAAAGAAAGATGCAAGGTTGTTGGGTTGTTGAAAAATGACTCACACAATCTTGCAACGCACTACAATTTCCAGTTTGTTCTGCAAGCCCTCAAAGACTATAAAACATATCTTCAGTCTGCTGTATTCATTGGGTACGTAGATTGAATAATGCCGTTGTGGGTGTTATTGACGTTTCCACGAACTACTAGATTAGCTGTTCCCGTTTACGCAGTTGCTCTTTTCACACCTACCATCGTCAACGAGCTCGGCTTCTCAGCTGCTAATGCTCAGTTGCTTTCCGTGCCTCCCAACATTGCAGGCTGTATATGCACCATTCTTGCTGGAATCTATTCTGACGTCCACAAAGTCCGTGGACCGTACGTAATTGGAGGGGCGTTTCTTTCCTTGGTGGGATATATTGTCCTGTATACGCAAATAAGTCCCGGTGCGTCATATACTGGCGCCGTCCTCGCTGCGGCTGGTATATACCCGACTATTCCTATTTACGTTGCGTGGATTGGCTCGAATGCCGGTGGAGATATGAAGCGAGGCGTCGTCATTGCTGTGGTTATCGGGGTGTCAAACCTAGGAGGGTAAGTCACAGGTTGCCTTGGATCATATTTACAATCTAATAGAGGGGCGATAGAATCTGTTCGTCTTTTATATACTTTGACCCCCCGCGATTCCATGTTGGGCATGGAACAAATATCGGTTGCTTGTGCTTCTCGTGCGCCTATCTCTCATTAACACCGTCACTTATTTGCTGACTGCTAAGTGCAGTATACTTGGATCGGCATTTGCTATGTGGAATTACAACAGACTCAACAAGCGGAAAGAAAAGGAGTGTCGTGAGGGTGGGATTACTGTGGAGCGCAAGGATGAATTTCGAAATATGGGTGACCTAAGCCCTCTGTTCAGATATACACTTTAATCTGTCTTTTGCACATACGAGTAGTTGACGTAACTTGTACGCAGATGGCGGCTACACACGCGAGTTGGTTCTCGTCTGGCGCACGAGAGGCGCTGTGTTCCTCAGCTATCTTGGCATTTTCGGAGGAGTACTTTGCTTTGACAGCGGAGCTCAAACCGCCGGTGGAACAGAGGAGCAACTGTAGTCGGGGCTCCCTATTCCGAGTTCACGAAGTCGAAAGGGAATGACAAAGAAAAGGTGGTGGTGAAGATTAGTGCCTCACTAATGATAGTGGGGTTCGTCGCTGACATAGACGTTTGTGTTGGACCTCACTATAAACATGGTCCAAAATTATATTTAGCAGTCTTCTTCCGCCGTTTCAGATATAGCTGAAATGTTTTTGATCTCACCAAGCCGGTCAGGTTCGCGGTAACTCCTGGCATTCTTCAGAAACCCTAGAGCTCACCCCGGTTTTGTGGATGGGCATCCGAGCGAGAGATCATGCAAAAATGTTTGCCCGCTAGTAGTACCAAGGGTAATCGGATCAAGAAATCAGGGCGGATTTGCAGCTCGGGCATTGTGGGGGAGGACGGGTTCTCTCTGATTTTCTGTTGCTTCTTCAGAGAAATATGATGAAGAACAGGGCTAGGTTGGACACTGGTCTGTGAGGAAGCCAATGCGCACGTGGGCATATGAGTACGACTGAGCGGGACGACTCAGATCGAACGCAGCCCGCATGCTCCCGTGTCTGCGTGAGTAACGCGATGGGGATATGGTTATGTTCACGCCTGTACGCGGGGGCAGGAGGCGTCGAGGGGGTCAGGGTATGCCCGGACGTGACGATGATGACGTCCAACTTGCGGCTAAGCTGCCTTGAGCTGTGTATGCATAGTAGTTCGTTTCAGCTAGGACAAGTGTTGCAACATAACTGACCAGGTTGTCGACAGTGCCATTGTTACATGGGAATCGTCGTGACAAACGAGCCTCGGGGCTTCATATATCGGCGCCATTATCGATATCCTACTTGCATGAGCTGGCCCGAATGCCAGAGGAGATTGGCGGTGTCATCATTGCCGTGGTCATCAATGTGGACCCTGTCCCTTATAATCTCGATCCCCCACGATTTCGCGTTTAATCATCGGGACAAGCCTCGTTGGTTGTCAAAGGACTTCTCTGTAAATATCGCCGTTGATCATTTTACTGACCACATTAATAGACATGGTGAGATTGTCTGCTAAGGATGTAGTTTCGAAGTACTTAGATGTTGCCACAAACATAGCCAAAGCTTAGTTGAAAATCTTTACCCCTTGCCAAAGTTCAGCGTTCAACGTTCGACGACAACGCTCATCTTCTTCTGACCATTAATTGTTGGGTGGACAAGTTTCGGTATGCATTTGTACAATTTGACGCTGCAACCTCCAACGGCTGCAACGCAGGCAATTGTTGGCAACTTCTCCGGCGCTCGCACTCAAGAAATCATAGTTTCACATGGCACTCGTCTGGAGCTCCTGCGACCCGATGTCCAGACAGGAAAACTGACCACGGTCATTGCCTCGGATGTATTCGGTTCCATTCGTTCATTGGCGGCCTTTCGGCTGACGGGTAGCACCAAGGGTGAGCAACTCGTACATACTCACGTATCGGGTTCCTACCTCATCTCCATTTGTTAGACTATGCCATAGTAGGCTCAGATTCGGGACGAATCGTTATACTGGACTATGACCCAAAAACTAGTAGTTTCGTCAAGTTACATCAGGAAACCTTCGGCAAGTCTGGCGCAAGACGAATAGTCCCTGGTCAATATCTTGCTACCGATCCCAAGGGTCGCAGTGTCATGATTTCGGCGATGGAAAAGGCGAAACTCGTGTATATTTTAAACCGGGATGCTGCGGCCAACTTGACCATATCTTCGCCACTGGAAGCGCACAAGAACAATGCGATCATACATCATATCGTCGGCCTCGATGTCGGGTTTGAAAATCCCTTGTTTGCGGCATTGGAGGTCGATTACACGGAGTCTGACCAGGACCCCACTGGGGAAGCCTTCAATAATGCTGAAAAAGTGTGTTCCTCTAACTACTTCCTCTCTGGAAACCTACTCACATGGCCACCGCCCAGATGCTTACTTATTATGAGCTAGACTTGGGGCTCAATCACGTAGTCCGGAAATGGAGCGAACCAACTGATCCGCGTGCAAATCTCCTCGTTCAGGTTCCGGGGGGTCAAGTAGCGTCAACCGATCGATTCGATGGGCCATCTGGTGTCCTTGTTTGTTGTGAAGACCACATCATATACAGGCACATGGACAAACCACAGCATCGGGTCCCTATTCCTCGCCGAAGGCATCCTCTTGAAGATCCCTCGCGAGGTGTCATAATCACCACAGCCGTTATGCATAAGATGAAGGTCAGTTGCTGATCCTTCTGCATTCCCATGATTTCAGTTCACACATTATTTAGGGCGCATTTTTCTTCCTCCTTCAAAGTGAAGATGGCGACCTCTTCAAAGTTACGATAGATCATGAAGAAGACGAAGTCAGGGCACTAAAAATCAAGTATTTTGACACTGTACCTGTGGCTAGCAGCCTCTGTATCCTTAAATCTGGTTTCCTTTTTGTCGCGTCTGAGTTTGGTAATCAGTGAGTTCATGCGCCTGTCTTTCTGTTCATGTCTCATCTCTGCATAGTTATCTGTACCAATTCCAGAAGTTGGGTGATGATGACAACGAACCCGAGTTCAGTTCGACTTCTTATCCCTCGTTGGGCATGGCTGATCCAACTGCCCCATTGCCTCATGCCCATTTCCGGCCCCGCCCTCTGGATAATTTGGCTATTGCCGACGAGTTGGAATCTTTAGATCCTATATTGGACTCGAAAGTAATGAACGTTCTGCCGAATTCGGATACTCCCCAAGTTTTGGCGGCGTGCGGTCGAGGCGCGCGCAGTTCCTTCCGGATCCTTCGCCATGGTCTTGATGTAGAAGAGTCTGTCAGCTCCGAGCTTCCAGGCATTCCGAATGCCGTCTGGACGACCAAACAACGTGAAGATGGTGTGTGCTTATTCGTGTCTGTAGCCATATGAAACTTACCCTCTCACAGATGAGTTTGATTCCTACATCATTCTCTCGTTCGTCAATGGCACACTGGTACTGTCCATTGGTGAGACGATCGAGGAAGTTCAAGACACTGGCTTCCTTTCATCGGCACCAACTCTTGCGGTTCAACAAATTGGAGCAGACGCCCTCCTCCAAGTTTATCCTCATGGCATACGGCATGTCTTAGCTAACGGGACTGTCAATGAGTGGCTTGTTCCGGATCGTAAAACGATTGTCGCAGCGACGACAAACAAACGACAGGTCGTGGTCGCTCTGAGCTCCGCAGAACTGGTCTATTTCGAACTTGATTTGGATGGCCAGCTGAACGAGTATCAAGATAGGAAGGCAATGGGATCAACAGTCCTTGCATTGAGCATTGCAGAGGTTCCTGAAGGCCGACAGCGGACGCCTTTTTTGGTGCGTGAAAATCACACTGCTTCGCAATCGCTGGAATTCTCCCGTTTATACAGGCCGTGGGATGCGAGGACCAGACCGTTCGTATCATCTCGTTGGATCCCGAAAGCACCCTGGAGACTATCAGTTTACAAGCGTTGACTGCACCCCCGTCTGCCATTTGCATAGCTGACATGTTAGATGCGAGCATTAATAAAACTCAGCCAACGATGTTTGTCAATATTGGCCTGCAAAATGGTGTTCTTCTTCGTACGGTCCTTGATCCGTTGAATGGGCAGCTTACCGACACACGTACACGGTAAGTCTCAGCATTGCTCACCTTCTAACCTTTCTCACCCCTTCACAGTTTCTTAGGGACTCGCCCTATCAAGCTCATTCGGGTCCAGATACAAAGAAATCCTGCCATCCTCGCTCTTTCATCACGGTCATGGATCAACTACACGTACCAGAACCTCATGCACTTCACCCCTCTGATTTTTGAGAATCTTGATTATGCTTGGAGTTTTTCTGCAGAACTTAGTCCGGAGGGTCTGATAGGTATTACAGGGAGTGTTCTTCGGTAAGTGTCCATTCTCTTTAATCGAGTCTAGGTTGCAAAACGAGACTCGGATGATACCTCTGAAAGGGAAGAAAGAATCCCATTGTTTTACTGAAACATTCCTGAATGACCATGACCGCTGACGTCCGCTGTCCTCTAGCATTTTCCAGATACCGAAGCTCGGGATTAAGCTTAAGCAAGACTCTATCCCGCTCTCGTACACGCCTCGCAAGTTTATATCCCATCCGACGAACCGCTATCTCTATCTTATAGAAGGTGACCACCGTGTCATGAGCGAAGAAGCAATCAACAACCGTCTGCAACAACTCGTGAGTGCCCTATTATTGTTAAATGTTGCGATTTTACGCTTCTAATAGAACGAAGCTGGAAAGATGGTCCACCAGGAGATGCTTGATCTCCCTGTTGAGACTTTTGGTCGATGCAAAGCGCCCGCGGGAACATGGGGTTCTGCAATTCGAATTATTGATCCAGCCGAGGTGTGTGTACTCCTGTTCACTCAGCAGCTTTTCTCAACGTGTTATAGTTGAAGACCGTCGCTCTCATTCACTTGGATAACAACGAAGCGGCGTTCTCTCTAGCTGTTGTCCCGTTCAGTGCCCGAGGCGGGGAACTGCACCTTGTTGTTGGTACAGCATCCGACACGCTCCTTGCGCCACGGTCGTGCACAAGTGGATTCTTGCGGACATACAGATTTGTTGATGATGGCGCAGGTCTGGAGCTTGTGCATAAAACTGAAACGGATGATGTCCCTCTGGCCGTCATGGCTTTCCAGGGGCGACTTGTGGCAGGCGTGGGTAAAGCACTCCGCATCTACGAGATCGGGAAGAAAAAGCTCCTTCGTAAAGCCGAAAACAAGGTTGGTTTGCTTGCCCAAAGTTCGTCCGTAGACTGATTTGATACGTAGACATTCTCTTCCGCTATTGTCACACTGAACACGCAAGGTTCCCGGATTATTGTCGGTGACATGCAAGATTCGATATTTTTCGTCGCATACAAAGCACCGGAAAATCGACTTCTTATTTTCGCCGACGACATGCAACCTCGCTGGATCGTTTCGTCGACAATGATTGATTACTATACTATCGCCGCTAGCGATCGTTTCGGTAACATATTCGTCAACCGCCTCGATACTAAGGTTTCAGATCAAGTGGATGATGACCCCACAGGAGCGGGCATACTACACGAGAAAGGCCAGCTCATGGGTGCTCCACACAAGACGAAGATGATCTGTCACTTCCACGTTGGTGACCTTGTTACGTCAATACACCGGGTTTCGTTAGTTGCAGGTGGACGAGAAGTACTCCTGTACACTGGTTTACTTGGCACCATCGGAATACTTGTCCCCTTTGTGTCGAAGGAGGATGTGGACTTCATCTCGACACTGGAGCAGCACATGAGAACAGAGCAAGGCAGTCTGGTGGGACGTGACCACCTTGCTTGGAGAGGGTACTACGTTCCTGTAAAAGCCGCTGTGGACGGCGACCTCTGCGAAGCGTATGCCCGGCTGCCTGGATCAAAACAAGGAGCCATAGCTGGAGAGTTGGATCGGTCGGTCGGAGAGGTGTTGAAAAAGCTAGAGCAGCTGAGGATTACTGCAAGCGGTTTCTGATTTGGCGATGCACTTCTTCTTTTACGATATGTTGTACTTCAAGTGGTTCCCAAGCAAAGGTGATGAGCTATGGCGAGTTCCTGGCAACACGCAATAAGTGACCGCAGCGCGAGGCGAATTGTTGGTTGAACAAGGTGAGACACTCAAAACACAATACGCTCACATTCATTTCACTATCCAAGCCCCTGAAATCCACCATACCGAACAATATGTGGACGAAGAAACTAAAGGGTATACCGAAACAGAGGGCTTTGGTCCCCTAGGTTTCTAAATTCATCCTTACGATCTTCCGTGATTCCACTCATGCGACACTGTTCCTCCTTTTGCTTGTTAAGCCTGTTGTAATCCCACATCGCAAACGCAGACAAAAGTATGCTGATAATCAATATGGTCAGCGGATCTTCAATGACGGCACTTAGACTGGGCGTACGAGAAGCTCAGCCAACCCATAATCGTTCCATGACCGATATGGAACCATGGAGGATCAAAGTAAATAAAAGACGAACAAATCCTGTTTCCGTTGCATGAGACCCTGAATCGCGGTGAGCGGAAACCTGGAGCTTACCCTCCCAAATTTCCAATTCCAATAACCATGGCAATGACGACGCCGCGCTTCATATCTCCTCCGGCATTCAAGGCGGCCCATGCCAAGTCAACAGCAATGGTGGGAAATACACCGACAGCAGCGATGACGGCGCCGGCATACGAAGCAGCGGGCTTCCTTTGCGTATATAGGATGATATACCCCACCAAAGAGACGAATGCTCCGCCGATCACGTATGGCCCACGGAGTTTGTGAATATCAGAATAGATCCCGACAAGAATAGTGCATACGCAGCCTGCAACGAAAGGTGGGACAGAGAGCAATTGAGCATTAGCAGCGGAGAAGCCAAGCTCATGGATGATTGTAGGGGTGAAAAGAGCAATTGCGTAAATGGGGATGAGCAAACTAACATCCATACATACGTCAGAGTGACCCACCAACGAAAAACCAGCTTGATTCGCATACCCAATGTATATTCCAATTTGAATATATGTTTTATAGTCTTTGAGGGCTTGGAGAACGAACTGGAGATCGTAGTGCGTCGCAAGATTTTGAGAGTCATTCCTCAGCAATGCAATAACATCGCGTCTTTCTTTCTCGGTCAAGAATGACGCTGTCTCCGGGTACTAGATGTTGAAATGAGCGTTTACATGGAATGATGCTGACATTGGCACGCACATCATACATCAGAAAGAATGCTCCAAAAGCTGTGACAATGGTAGCTATGGGGATGTAAATTGAATTTCCCGCATTTCGCAGTTAGCTGGAAACTCACCAAGTCCCTCCAGGCAGAACTGACCACGCCAAGTAAGTATATTGTCTATATGAATTCGCGATATCTGCTTACGATCCACTGCCAACCATGGAGACCACCGATACTGTGGAAGAGTAATTAGCTTAACAACACGATCATTTTTAAGAGCAATCATACCCTTCCATTTTTTCGATGGTGTAACTTTTGTCATGTGAATGACATGTTCGAAGGAACGAAAGAATACTCACGCCAGGATACCACCAAAAGCACCTGCGACGGTTGCGGCAGAAAAGAATAACGCAATACGCGTTGCCCGATCCGATCGTGGATACCACAGTGAGATGTAATACGTTACGCCAGGGAACAGTCCAGCTTCCGTGAGACCCAGAAATACACGAGCACTGTATGAGATAGATATCAACATCAGGCAATTTGGGCTGGAAATTTTTCAGGCACTTACACAAGAAGTCCCTGATAGGTGTTCACAAGGCACATAAGTGTCATGACTAGACCCCATGCAACCATGATTGAGGGTACTACAATAGGTTGATCAGAGGTAGCAACAGGGGAGACCAATGATGGTCATACTCCATATCGATGGTCGAAAGAGTTTCAAGATGATATTTCTAAGTGAAGTTATTTCGTGGACTGGGAATATGCTGCCCTGACCTACGATGGGACTTCAGCGAAACTGTACAGAACCTGAAAGAACGTCACGGTCGGTCCTGCTTCAAAAATGCAATGATGAAGAACCGCACAAAGAAGACAGCAGCAGCGACATTATACTCAAGTCCAACAAGATGCAGGTCGGTCGTCAGGCCTGCAACCTTAGCATTGCCTGAAAGTGACAATAGGTTTCTTAATCCGATACAAGGACGCAGGATGGTACTTGCCAATATTCGACCGATCTCTGGAGAGCGAACAAAGTCAGATACTGGACACTGCCGAACGTCACCATAAACACGTACAGGAACGAAAGGAGGTATAGCAAAGACACCAGGGGCAGCAAATGCCAATCTAATTTGCGTAGTAGCTTGGCACGCTCTGTAGGGCAGAGCTCCACGACAGCTGCAACCTTCTCATCATTAGTGGGCTCTGAATCCACACTTGGTTTGGTCGATGGAGACATAATGGATCAATGCGAAAGAGAAAAAGAAAGTTTGCTGTTCCGGCGCTTGTCAGTGCATGCCTCGTGTGTGTATTACCTGCCGTATAAATTGATCGAGTTGAATCGTCGCCATGGGTGAAATGACGAAAACAAACTCATCTTATTAATATGATAACATGAAATTTTAGACAGAAGAGACGGATGGCTGCCTCCATAAGTTATCAATTGCAAGTAATAAACAAGTGATGGAACACAAGAAGGAGTCATGGAGGCATGCGACAAGTGGAATTTTGCGTCGGAGGCACCGGTAACTTGAACAGCAAAACCAGAGTCGTATAGTGACGAACATAACCATTTCAGGCACCTATAAAATTTAGTGGTAGTTCCGCTTGCCACTAGTCGCGTTTTGGGCTTCAGAAAACACCATACTTTCAGTTCGCGTCTTTTCCTGACATTGCACAGTGAAAGAATGGTGTTTCGTGTAAATGTGCAGAAAAAATTCTACTACCGAGCCTCGCATGGACAAAATCAGAAGTCATCAGGGGCACCAAAGGTTCCACCTTTGGTCTTTACGTTCTTCTTCCCCCCTCGCTTAGTCCCCCCACCGCGGGAGCTTCCTCGGGCGCGAGTTGCCTTACCACCCCTCGTAGAAGATGATCTAGAGCGCTTGGACGGTGCACCATTTTCTGGACAGTCTTCATCCACCGATTAAATCATATACCCAAGGAAATCAAAGGATCAAATACCTGTTGTCCAATGCCCAGTTCCACCGCACTTAAAACACTCATCGTCTGCGGATGCGCCACCACCAGCCCGATTCTTGGTTCCCGCTGCTCTAGAAACTGGACGTGTGGCTACGCCAGGACAAGCTGTTCAAGGATGAAGGCTGAGATTCTTTTGCAAACAAGAGATCAAATTAATTACCGTTGCTATAGTGGCCGGTCTCTCCACATTTAAAACACGCCGCGGAACTGCTACTGGGTCTTGATGCACCATGACTCGTGGAGCGATTTGGCATTCCGCCGTTTGGACATGCTGAGGGAAAGTGGCCATTTTTTACTCAATAGCATTCCGAGGAACTTCAAGGGAAATGATTTACCGGAAGCCCAATGCCCTTCTTGGTCACACTGCCATAGGGTAGGTCGTCAGTCGATAAAACCGAATAGCAGTACCCGCGCACCTTGAAGCATTTACCACCGGAATGAGGGTCATTGTGACTAGCTGTTCGCGTTGACATGGGTACCAGAGCTCCTGATCCAGATGCCTTGCTGGGCTCCTCATCCCATTCAAAGAAATTACATCCTCCATCCTTGCCTTTTACACATCCCCAAAAGACACGTCCTTTGTTGGGTCCCTCCTTTGTAACGTTACGTTGAACGGCGTCCTCCATGCACTTACATTGACGCGCAGGCACCACAATTTGATCCTGAAAAGGTCCAATATTTGTTTCAGTATCTGGTACTGAGATCTTTAACCCACTGAACGGCTATCGTTGATGGTGCGCTTCGCCGGTATAAGCGGCGTAGGCCTTGCATCGCCCTGAGCCTTATCAGCTTCATCCTCGATCCACTTGAAGAATCCACAAGCGTCTTGAGCACATGCATAGAACTGCTTGCCTTCACGGGCTGACTTCTGCGTTACTCGCTTTTTGCTCGCGGGAACCCCACAGTCACATCTAGGTAGTCGACCAGAGGAAGAATGGTTTGAAAGGCCAGCCCGAGGTGCTGTTTCTCGCAGAAAATTTCGGGGCCGCGTTTGTGGTGGGTCGATTCCTGAGGCGGTTCAGTGACCTCCCAGCAGCGGTGGAGGACATGGCTCACCATCAGGGTTACTGGACGGAGAGGGTCGTTTACGGGGCGCGCGGGTGCCAGTGCCAGTGTTTCGACCGCGGCCGGAGCTACCTGCTGCGGGAGGAGGTGCGCCATCGTCATCATCATCGTTGTTTCCTCGGTCATTCCTTCGTCCTCTTCCGCGGCTTTGGGGTCCGCCACCGCCTCCTCTGCCTGGACCGCCATTACCTCCACCGTTACCCGGGTTACGTGCCCCAGCTCCTTCAATATATCGTCGCACATTCTGGGGCGGGGTGAAGTCGATAGATAAGAGTAACAACAAGGTAAACTTATTCACCTCAATAACTTTGTCAAACTCCCTCTTAGCCATAACATACATGTCTTTGTATTGCTCGATGCTCTGCGCCAGCATCTCGTCCTTTGTCTTGGTCCCTTCACATACCTGTACCATGCTTCGTTCGGTCTGTCAGAATAGTTGTTAGAAGCAGGGACGTTGATCGCTGCCCATACACATCAAGTAGACGCGAGGGAGAAAAGAAATTGGAAGGGAAAAGAGAAACAGCACTCGTACCTCACGCCTTAACTGCGGCTTTGACAAACTTCTGTCGAATCCTATTTGGTTGTACCCTTCGATCAAGCCAATACCAAGCGTTGAAGGAAGCAGATGTTTTGTCGTGCCATCCATTCGTTCGATCACATATTCTCGGTCAATGATAGTCTGAATGTGCTGGGCAATGGTCGCATCCGTCCCTTTGGAAGGGGGCAGTGGTCAGAAACCACATTGATCACGCCAAGGAGACTTACCGATCCCATTCTTGTCCATAAGTGTGACAAGATCAGCCTCAGTAAGTAGGGTGGGCGAGGTCGTTTGTCCTTCTTTGATCTCGCAAGACGTAGGTTCAAATTCCTCGCCCTCCCTAAAGTCTGGGATCTCTTTTCCTGTCCATTTGTCATAAGGGTATACGTCCAGATAGTTCCTAGCTAACACGATTAGACCTGCAGTGTTAACGACGGTGAGCCTCCTGACTATTCAGAAACCACCTTGAAAACGAACCGGTTATGTAAAATTCTTCCCCACCGTACACTACCTCCACAGTTGTTTCTGAACCTTCTGCGTCCTTCGAGCAGCTCGCAAGGAACCTCCGTGTAATGAAGTCATACACTTTCTTTTCATCCCCGACCAGATTCGCATTGTGAGCTGTGGGATGAATCGGAGGATGAGCTTTGTCATTATTTTTGCCTCGGCGAGGTGGAGTAAAGCCACCCTGTTGAAGGCTATGTCACCCAGGACATGGAAGAGTACCATGGGAAGTGAGCTCGCAGAGAAATATTGCATGACTGGCTGAACATACCCAACCGCGAATGGCCCCCAGGAAGGATCTACAGTCTGTTTTCCGATGAGGGTTATAAAGTCAAACTGGGGGTCATATTGGTCTGTTTCTGTGCGGGGATACGAAAGAAATCCCTGCTGATAGAGCCTCTCGGCAATCTAGTACTGCCCTTGAACGACGCGAAGCGGGGACGAGTTGACGAATAGACATACATCCAAAACTTTCTTTGGCGCCAGCTTAAGGAGCCGCGATCCTGCCTTTTGAAGCTCCACGGTCGTCAGTGGCAGTGGTTTCCTGTAGATTGAATGAACGTAATAGGAGGAAAACGTGGAAGACACACCATTTCTTTGTGTTTTTTTGCGTGACTTTCGTAACTCGAGCACGTGAATTCTCCATAATGTCCTCGTATATCTCATTCACGACGTCTACTTCGAAAAGGTGTCCGCGTCGCCAAGTGAAGTCAACCTTCTTCTCTTCCCCGTTGAGTTCTCGGTTCAGAGACAGAAGAATGTACCAGAAATCTTCAGGAGTGAATGATTTCACTTGGTTGTATCTTTGCACCACAAAACCCAACGTTGGAAATTGGCACGGACCTGGGTATCATCCGTATATGAGACTATCGCTGAGCCCATCTGAATAGTTGATACCATAGGAAACCACCTCGCGTTTCTCGCGGAACTGGGGAAGACGATTCTGAAGCGCCAAGGTTTGCATACGAGTGAAGGCTGCACCAATACGCAGATCCAGGAGGATACGTGCTTCGACAGCATCAGCTTGCGCCAGGTCAAGGTCCACCGGCTGTTGAGCCGCACGGTGAATTTGCCTGCAAAAAAATTGGTAATTTAGTTCAACTGAGCATATTATAGGGACGAACTGGGGTATGATAGCGCTAAACCTGGCTCTCGTGACAAGGATATTAGGTTTCGCCTTCCGACATATGGTCACTATTTCCCATCCAATATTTTCACCTTCTCTATCACAATCCGTCCAGATCATGAGTGTGTGTGCATTGCGTGCTTCGCTCATCAAGTTGCGCTCTATGGACTTGTTATCGTTTGGTACGATAGTATGTATGGGTGCATCAAAGAGAGAAAGAGGGTCACAAGAGTGCCATTGACGATAGGCATCAGGAAAATCGTGAGCGAGAAGGTGACCTGAAACAGAGGTGACGGTGAAGTGAGAGTTCGTTTGGGGATAATCAAAGTCGAAATTCTTGATGAAACGATTCTGTGTCGTGCGCTGGTATGTAACATAGTACTTTGAACCAGGAATGAGTTGATAATGACTTTCTACGTACAGTTTCTACGCGACCACCGGACAAAATCTGACTGATGGATCTTGCGATGGAAGGCTTCTCGGCGACGCAAAGAACACGCATATAGATGAATACGTAGTTGGCAGACGCGCGACGAAAAGCAAGCAATTGAAGCGTTGATGATGGTAAAGGACAAGAGATGTTGAACGCGTCTCCAATGGTGGATGTGCCACGTGACATGACGAAAGCAAAAGGACGGGTGTGACGCTTTTGTACTTTTCATGGATCCAGAAGATGCAAATACCCCAACGACGCGGTTACTCACACTATTGAATGTCTCTGCGCTCAAGAGTAGAAAACGTCTGACAGAAGATCCTCACCCCCGCGAGAAGCTCAACAAGCGCAAGCGCATTGCATCCACTGCTCATGTGCAACAACCTGGATCAGAGCTCACCGAGCTCCAGAACGGAACCGTCTCTCAACTAGGCGACAATCCAAACGCTTTAGAGCAGGAAATAGATGAAACTAAAGGCGATCAGTACGATTTAGGCGGTGAGCATTTTCTTTTAAAGAACCAAACCAACCGCTTTTCTTCAAGCAGACAGTCCGGAAGACCAGCACTTCGGGCCAAATCCAGAAATTTTGACGGAGCGCAGCAGGATGGCGGCGGATCAGAGACACTGGAAATCACACAGAGAGAGGATTGGGAAGCTTAATGCCATCGCCAGCCTACTTCTCGATGTCTCCCAGAAGACGCACGCCAAGAAGAGTATGGTACGCCTCGTGTCATATATTTTCTCCAGCGTCTGTAATAGTCGTGCCAATAGGTGTTGGAACGTCTTCTCATACCTTTTGAGGCTCGACAAGCCAAGCAACCCGCAGGTGCTATCCTTCCAGTTCTTGTCACCCCTCGCTCACTCTGAACTAGAACACACTCGGATCCAAAACGACTTACTCTCTGTTCTTTCCGCTCATCTTGATATTTACCACTCTTGTGTTGGCCTCGAATATCACCAACGTATCCGTGAAGTGATTGCACTTCACGCGCTTGACCACGTGACCAAGCAAGTACAAGTCCCTCTCCATCTCACTTGTAATGCTCATCAAGTCCGCTTAGAAAACGTCGTCGTGTACTGAAAAACAGCGACCGTATTTCGCACGCCAAGTCCACTTCCTCCGATCCTCCAGAAGATGTTCAAGACCAAGGTTTCACCCGCCCATCCGTTCTCTTTCTTCTTCCCTTTCGTTCCTCTGCCCTTGCTTGGCTGAATGCATTAACCACTCATACCCCTCCTCCGTCCTTTCAAATCGAAAATCACTCCCGTTTCCTAGGGGAGTATAGCTTGCCACCTGATGCAGTAGATAAACTCGCTAGCGCCCTGCCGGGTACATATCCCCTAGATCACGTGGAAATGTTCAAGGGGAATGTCGATGACAATTTTAGGCTTGGAATCAAGATAACTAGGAAGAGCATAAAACTTTTCTCTGATTTTTATAACTGCGACTTAATCCTCGCAAGTCCTTTGGGATTGAGAATGTCGATTGAAAAGCAAAAGTTAGCCATTTCTCGTCATGTGCCGAAATGGAATATAAACCTTGTTATTTATTGCAGAAGCTCCGATTTCTTGTCGTCGATCGAGATCCTGGTTATTGACCAGACGAATGCGCTTATGATGCAAAACTGGGACCATGTGCAGGTAGGCATACCTTCTTCGTCTTTCGACCTATACCTCATGCGTTACCCTTCAGTTTGTTCTTTCACATTTGAACAAAATGCCCAAGGAGTCGCATGATGCTGACTTCTCGCGCATTAAACCGTGGTATCTTGATGGATTGTAAGCGTGACTTTGATCAACTACTGCGTCATTCATTGTATCCCCGCTACTTTGTTAACCTTTGACCATTAGTTCGGCATACTTGAGGCAATCTATCCTTCTTTCCCCATTTGAAACGCCGGAAACACGATCGTTGTATAACACTTCCCTTAAGAACGTGGCGGGGAAAGTACGGGTGGAGAAAACATGGCCAGCACTACAGATTCCGGAGGGGATCCATCATGTGTGTATATTACATCGTTACACCTGTGGAAGAATACCCTGACTTGGTGATAGACATTCCTCACGTTCGATTGTTCGAGTCCGAGGGAGGAAGCGGATAAGAGGTTCAGTTATTTTACCATACAGGTCACTTCATCCTCGATACTCTCAACTAACGACATTTTCACCTATTTTAATGTAGCTTCTACCCAAGGTATTGAAATCAGCGGTGCAAAGCGCCAACGTTGTGGTGTTCATCCCATCCTCCTTCGACTTCATACGGGTTCACAATTACTTCAGAAAAATGAGCGGGATCAATTTTACTGTACTCTCTGAGTGAGGATGTTCGTTAGTGTATGAATACCTGATTAATCACTTCTTCTAACAGGTATTCCTCAAACCAAGATATATCCCGCGCTCGCCAGGCGTTTTTTTCGGGAAAAAAGGCGTTCCTATTGATTAGCGAACGGTTCCACTTTTATCGGAGGTGGGTTTTCTATCTACTATTGCTTTCGCTACTAATCCGAATCTTCCTTTAGGTATAAAATTAGAGGCATTCGTAACATAATTTTCTACGGGCCACCCGCCCACCCTCAGTTTTTCTCCGAGTTCCTGACTTACCCTTTCCTCGACGACGGGGTGGACGCAAGCGATGTGACTTGTCGCGTCGCCTGCTGTCGGTACGATTGGTTTAAGCTGGAGAGGATACTGGGTAGTAAAGGTGTAAAGGAAGTGTTGAACGAGTAACTTGTAAGGTGTCGGTCACAGCTTGTAGCGATGCAATCCATGATTGCTGTTCCCACCTAGCGCACTGTCCAACCTGGCGCCAATTTGCAGAAGCCTGATTGGCTACGAGATTTGTCTGTATTTACACCTACTACGACTTGTAGACCACCCCCCCAGACCACCCATTGCCAACTATCCTTCCTCACATATCCGACGCGGCAAAGCATCATGCAGGACGGCAGGGCACCAAGGTCCAACTTTGACTTTTATGTTTGCGCAAGCTGAACTCTCCGCGCAGGATAAGAAACCGTGCCCCAGCGGCTGTTCAGGTTGGTGCAAGACTACAAACAATTGATAGCGTCATACTCACGTTTACTGAAAGATCACCGCCGAGCAACTCTTGCGAGAAGTTTGTAGTCTATACGAATACAATTTGCACGTGTGTTCTGATCACTGCCTTGTAGGCTCAAGAACGCCAAGAATCAACATTCCGTGCTCCAAAGCAACGCGTTGAGGATTTTGAAGAGCTTCATGAGTATCGTGGCCGTAAGCGCAGAGAATTCGAGGAAAGAATTCGGCGTACAAGGGGCAGCATGTGAGTTTTTTTCTCCGCCGTCGCTTACTTTGACTAACCATCCCGCAGAAAGGAATGGACACAATATGCCAACTGGGAGGTGCGTGCATCGTAAAATAACTCAAACTGATCTTTTCACGTTCTATTCAGGCCAGCCAAAATGAGTTTGACCGTTCTCGATCAGTCTTTGAGCGTGCATTGGACGTCGACCCCCGAAGTATACAACTATGGTTAAGCTACACCGAAATGGAACTGAAATCACGCAACGTACAACACGCCCGTAATCTTTTCGATCGTGCCGTGACACTTCTTCCTCGAGTCGATCAATTGTGGTATAAATATGTCTACCTGGAAGAACTCCTCCAGAACGTCCCTGGAGCCCGCCAAGTTTTCGAACGCTGGATGCAATGGGAACCAGACGACAAAGCGTGGCAAGCATATATCAAGATGGAGGAGAGGTACGATGAGCTCGACAGGGCCAGCGTGATCTACGAGCGCTGGATAGCCGTTCGACCAGAGCCACGGGTCTGGGTAAAGTGGGCAAAGTTTGAGGAGGAAAGAGGAAAGCTGGATAAGGCACGAGAAGTCTTCCAGACTGCCTTGCAATTTTTCGGCGACGAAGAGGAGCAGATCGAAAAGGCTCAGGCCGTGTTCAATGCGTTTGCAAAGATGGAAACACGTTTGAAGGAGTACGAACGCGCTCGTGTAATTTACAAGGCAGGCGTTGCTGCTCCCTGACCATTTTTATTACTGACGCGTAGTCTCAGTTTGCTCTTGAACGTTTACCTCGTTCAAAGTCGGGGACGTTGTACGCTGCGTATACCAAATTCGAAAAACAGCATGGTACCCGGTCTGTCCTAGAGTCGACCGTGTTTGGAAAGCGGAGAATACAGTACGAAGAAGAGGTGGCCCACGACGGACGCAACTACGATGTGTGGTTCGACTATCTACGACTGGAAGAAGGAGCATTGCGGACGCTGAGGGATGAGGGTGGCTCAAAAGAGGAGGAGGACGCAGCAATAGGGAGGGTTCGGGAGGTGTACGAGCGTGCTGTGTCGCATGTCCCACCTGGACAAGAAAAACGACATTGGAGACGGTACATCTTTTTGTGGTTGGATTATGCCCTTTTTGAAGAAATAGACACCAAGGTACTATCTTCTATGCTCCTGTGTCTAGTTTTCTCACTGCTCGTTCCAGGATTATGAACGTGCTCGGCAAGTCTATCGAACGGCACTGGGCCTTGTTCCACACAAGCAGTTTACGTTTGCCAAGTTGTGGACCATGGCTGCGCGTTTTGAGGTGCGGCAACTTGACCTTCCTGCGGCCCGTAGGATACTGGGTAACGGAATTGGGATGTGTCCAAAGGAGGCACTCTTCAAGGGTTATGTTCAGCTCGAGATGGATGTACGTCAAAGGATATCTATTTTTACCCGCGTTGACCCATGCCTAGCTGCGGGAGTTTGATCGAGTTCGTACTCTCTACGAGAAATACCTGGAGGTGTGTCTCGACATTAGACGAAGTATCACGGCTCACCCCACTCATTAGTACGACCCAACGAACTCTGCTGGATGGATCAAATATGCAGAGCTAGAAACGGCTTTGGAAGACTTTGCTCGTGCAGAAGCTATATTCGAGCTCGGTGTCGCCCAGTCCTCGCTCTCAATGCCAGAAATTTTGTGGAAAGCCTACATCGACTTCGAGATCAATGAACAGGGTGAGCGAGAGAAGGCGCGTTCGCTATACGAACGCCTTATCTCGCTGAGCGGCCACCACAAAGTATGGATCTCATACGCGGAATTCGAAGGTTCCAGCATGCCACTCCCTAGAGCGATGAGGGACGAGGAGGAAGATCCGGAAGCAGAACCACGTATGGTTACAGGAGATCCAGTGGTCGCCCGACAGGTGTTCGAACGCGGGTACAAAGATCTTAGGAGCAAAGGGCTCAAGGCCGAGGTAAGCCTGGAACTGGAATTCGGATAAAGAAACTCACATGGATGCTTGTAGCGAGTTGCTTTGCTCGAGGCATGGAAAGCATTTGAAGAAGCCAATGGCACCGAAACCGATGTGGCTAAGGTGCAAGGCATGATGCCAATAGTAGGGAGAAAGCAACATGTCGATAAGGAGACTGGCCAAGTTGTGGAAGGTGAGATTCGCGTTTTTCTTCGTTCGAGCGCACAGTTGACGGTGTGGCAGATTGGGAACTTGTGTTCGCCGATGACGAACGGGAAGTCAACCCGGCGTCCTTCAAATTCTTGCAAATGGCCCATGCATGGAAAAGTGCTCAGGCTCAGGGGAAGAAGGGCGGAGGGTCTACTATAATGTCCGGTTTCGTCGCTGCCAGTAAACCGGACGTGAGCTCGAATGAAACCAAGCGAAGCTCGTCGAGATCCCAAGATGTACAGATGCGCGAGCGGGAGGATGATGTCGCCAGCTCGGAAGGCGAATAGTCTTGCTTGATTTGTAGCCTTTTACTTACATGCGGAGGACGAATATAACCAGACGAGTTTGCCGTGTTCCCGCGCCGATTTGGTGAACTACCAATGCGAATCCAGGCATTTAACGTGGCAAAACAACCCTTATAATATAACTGGCCTGAGTTCAAGTTCATCGTGTTGAACCCACTCTACCAACCGTTATAATGGCGTTTCCTGAAGCGTATAACTTTGATGATTCTAGGCTGCTTTGGACACCTGTGCACCCTGGCAACGCAACCTGCGAGAGGCTGAGGAGGGAAATCAACATGAAGAGGGGATTGAAGCTAAGTGCGTAGTATGATCCCAACAGGTGAAATGATACATCTGAAGCTGAAGCCCGTGGCAGAGGACTACAATGACCTACACGAGTACTCCGTGTCTACTTACAACTTCTGGCTTGATTTGTGGGATTTCATGGGTATCATAGCTTCTGTCCCCCCTCGGCCAGACCAGGTACGATGCCCTCGAAAAGCTCTATCTTCAAGAACAGGTCCTGATACCCCTCACGAAAGGTAATCGTACCAGATGCTATCCCTGAGCGCCCGTCTTGGTTCCCCGGCACGCGTCTCAACTATGCAGAGAACCTGCTGTGGAGGGATGATTCTGCTATCGCTATTACTGCGGCCTATGAGTACGACCTTGTCCCCACAACCGATAGGGCACAGTTCAGTGGCGTTAAGCAGTATACTTTCCGTGAACTAAGAGAGATGGTACGCATCATGGCTACTGGGATGAGAAGGGCCGGAGTGCGTGTTGGCGACAGGGTTGCTGGTAAGCCCAAATTAGCTGCTATGCTACTCATTTGGCCTTCGAACTCATGATATTTAATATCGAACAGCTACCATCACAAACTCCATTACTGGCGTCGTGATTGCTCTCGCTGCTGCCTCCATCGGTGCCATAGTCTCCACTACGGCAACAGACATGGGTATCTCTGGAATCCTTGACAGATACCGCCAAATTCGTCCAAAGATCCTCTTCGCTTCATCCGAGACAGTTTACGCCGGAAAGACCATCAACATTACTAGGAAGATTGCAGACATAGAGAGTGACTTGAGGTTGGGCGGATATGGGTTAGAGAAGGCTGTCGTATTGCGAAGCGAGAAGACCGGGGAACTAGTGCACGTCCCTAATTGGTAAGTCCCATGGTTTTAGCGGATCGATTTTAATCTCCTGACTATCTCCGTGCACGAGAAGCCTCACTATTGATGAATTCTTGGCCCCGACATCCATGGCTGGGGATTTCCCGTTAAAATTTGAACAGCTCCCCTTTGATCACCCTTTGTACATACTCTATTCTTCGGGAACCAGTGGCCCCCCAAAATGCATCGTACATGCTGCTGGGGTGAGTCTCGATTTCACTAATGTCAAACTCACTGGGTTCAGACTCTTTGCTGGCGTTTTATAGGGTGCGCTCATGAATAGTAAGAAGGACTGCAACATAACCTTCGGGATATCACCAACTGACGTATACTTTCAATATACTACTGTATGTAAACGAACGCTTTCATTACGATTTGTGATCTCATTTGGATCGTAGACTGCGTGGATGATGTGGCCTTTCATGCTCTCTGGCCTTGCGTGTGGCGCACGCATTCTACTGTACGAGGGTTCTCCGTTTTACCCTGATGTGAGGGAATACCTAAAGTTCATCGATTGGGCTGGGTGAGGTGTCCCTGCACATTCAGATTAAATTTAACTTACATCGATCACGTAGTGTGACCGTTCTTGGTACCTCCCCGCGATTCCTTTCGGAGCTGCAGGCACGTAATGTTGACCCATTTTCTATCACTTCGCCATCTATACCCTTCTCTGGTCTTCGCGAAATAACTGTAACGGGCTCGGTATTGACAGCTCAACTCATGGCCTGGACTCACAAGGCCTTTGGAGAGAAAGTACATATTGCCAGCTCGAGTGGAGGTACAGACGTGTTTTGTGCTTGTTAGTTTTCTGATTTCTGCACCTGCGAGTCAAATATTGACCTCCACGAATAATATAGTTGTTACAGGAGTACTCTCAATTCCTGTCTATGCCGGTGGTGGGCCCATTCTCATGTTGAACGCTCCACTCTTGATGATCCATGGAAACAGAACTTCAAGGCCCGTCTCTCGGCATGGCAGTCTCTGTATATTCCCCGTCAGGTCAACCCATTCCTGCCAGTTCTTGCGCACCTGGAGAACTCGTTATCACGCGCCCACATCCCTCCGTTCCTCTCTACTTCCTGAACGACACACCTGCACACGACAAATTCCTCTCGGCCTACTTCCGCTCTTTCCCCCCTGGCCACGACGGCATTCCAGTGTGGCGACAAGGTGATTTTGTCGTTCGTAACCCTGCCACAGGCGGATTCGTCTTTCTAGGACGAAGCGATGGGGTTCTCAATCCTAGCGGTGTTCGGTTTGGAAGTGCAGAAATTTATAAGCTTGTTGACGGTAAGACCGCGGGACTCGAGGGTGTCAAAGATGCCCTGTGCGTGGGACAACGGAGAAGAGGCGACGACGATGAGAGAGTGCTGTTGTTTCTGAAGATGGGGGAAGGACACGAAAGAAAACTAGGGAAGGAGTTGAGAGGGAGAATCCGGAGCGTAATCCGGGAAGGCTTGAGCAGGAGGCACGAACCCGCAGGAATATTCGAAGTGGATGATATACCTGTGGGTTACAATATTTTTTGGGCGACATGGTGGAACTGACATTCCCTTTTCTTTCAAAAGTACACGGTAAACGGCAAGAAAATTGAGATTGCGGTAAAGCAAATTGTCTCAGGTGTGGATGTTGTCCCAAGCGGGACAGTTGCGAACCCCGAGTCATTCAAACTATATTATAAGTACAGAGATTATGAAAAGGCGATGGAAGAAGAGGAGGGTGTTGAAGTAGGGCCTAAGCATAAGATCAAGACAAAGTTGTAAACATTTACTTAGTATCCCTGTTCAATGTGGGCTGTAACAGACACTGAAAATAGCCTGACTCGGAGTCGAACAATTGCATCACTTCACATTCAGTGTGGTTCGCTGCATGCTGGCCCACATAATGTCTGGATCAATTCAGTGATGACAAAACATCCGATCTGCCAGTGCTTGCGATTTACTACTATAGCTAGGTCACTCGGAGTCTCGTTACTTGCGGTGCCATACCGAATAACATACACTCACGCGATCTTGGCGGGGCAGGACATGAAGCACAATCGCTCAGCAGAGTCCCTGCCCTAAAGTTTACCGCCCTCAAGCAAATTGTTGCAACGTTGCCGGCCTGGTCAGGTTGCAAATATACTTATGGCTCGATGGAAGCTTTTTTTCAATAGCCTCTTTTTCGGGATCTCCGATGATCGACTAGTTCCAAGTTGGAGTACTTGCTTGTAAGCAGTGTCATTGATCCCGCCCGGTCGTTTGCTTTTCTAAGATGCAGCCCAAATGAGACATACTCATGATACAAGCATTGCGCTATAGGAGGTGGGTCTTGGTCCAGCAGTGCCGCTTAGCATGGGTCCAGACTGCCAGGTTGGAACACGCTCGAAGCATGCGCATCTCGGTTCCACTACACGAATTTACCCTTACCTCAGAGCTTTGCAACGTGTTGCCAGAGCAAGCTATCACGCCTGACGGATCTCAACTTGAACCTTTGAAAAGCACCGCTAGTGCAGCCCTTGCTGGAAGCTTGTTTTCTGCTGGACCAGAGTTGCATCTTGTCTCTGCGGCCGAATTTTCTCTCGGGCTGTCGAGGCAAGCAAGAGTCGTTAGCGCACGCCTGGTACACGGGCCCACCGATGCTGCTTGTTTCATCAATTTCGCTTCCTGGCAAGGCGTTGTATCATCGCTGCCTCAAAAGCGGTTCTTATAAGACGTAGTCCCTGGCATCCAGTAGGCACTGTCTCAGAGCCCTAAACCCACGAAGGTGAGCTATTTTGGTGTACGAAACGCCCGTGGGGTCGGTACTTATCATACTTCAAACGCTTCAAACGCAGATGCTTCAACCCCGTTCAATCATGGAGAAAGAGTTCGCCAAGCTTATGTCTAAGATACGGGAGTCAGAGCTCGCATTGAATGCTATGTATCGCAAGGCCGCTGAACTCGAGATCCTCCTCCGAAGTTCCGTGGGCGCACACCCAGGCGTTTCTATGTTACCGGTCGAGGTTCTAGCAATGATCTTCAGAGAAGTAGTTGAACACTCGGATGTTTGCACGGAATACCAGCTGTCCCCTTTCGAGCCCAACAATCCCGAGTGGCCAGTCATCCGGCCTGAGCTTCTGTTGTCTCACGTCTCAAAACACTGGAGAGCGGTGGCTATCGCAACACCCTCGCTCTGGACGTATATTCGCCTTTACATCAAGCAGTCCGTCGACTTGGTCGACTTATACCTGACTCGTTCACGAGGATTGCCACTGGTCATTGCCTTCCGACAGCACTTCGTTTGCGGAATCCACCCGCGACAAGAATACGCACCAGAATACCCACGTATCACGGCCACAATACTCAACCACATGCAAGTGTGTCGTCGCCTGGAGATCTATACCAATGTCGCTGTCCCGGAGCTGTTGAATGGCCTTGGTTGCAGTCGTGCACCTTTGTTAGAGGAAATTGTCCTCCATCATCCATGCAGCAGTTCCCAGGAATACGCGTTCTCTTCTTCCTTTTTCCCGATGTTGATGCGTCTGGAGCTGGGCCAACTGCTTTCGATTTCAACTACCATGCCACTCCAGTCCCTTACTTCCCTTTCTTTGGCCGGGCTCCCAGCACTTGGCCTCCCGGCAGCGACGTTCCTCAAGCTCTTGTCTAGATTGCACTCCCTTTCTCGCCTTACACTACTCGACGAAGTTGTTGATTTTGATCGTTCGTATGTGACAGATGTGGTGGAAATCCGTTCACTACGATATCTGATGCTGAAACCTGGTCCTGACATTTCGCGAATCTATCTGACGGGACTCATGCAAGCTGTTATAACTCCTGAACTCCAAGAGCTTGTCCTTGATTTTACCAATGTTTCATCACAGAGGGAAATCCACCTCCTTTTGCGGCACCTCAAACGGGAGGCGCCTCGATTCCTTTCTGTCCGCCACATCACCATCAACAGCCCATTTGAAGGTTTCGATATCGCCGGAGCCCTCGTGCGCGCTGCACCCAACGTCGAGAGCTTCTCGCTTTCCAGGCATTGCATCGACGCGGTATTGACATACCTAGCACACGACGCAAGACGAGAAGCCTTCCCAAATCTTCGCAACTTACAATTCGAAAGCCCACACTTTGATTGGGATATCGTTTTATCCTTCTTACGCAAGAGAAAGCAGCTGGGAAGGCCTTTGCGCTGTTTAACATTTAAGGGGTTTGGCGGATCGAAAGGAGAGACGCTCGATGGACTCTTTGAAAAGTTATTAGAGGCCTGTCTGACTGTATGAACAGATATGGCGGGTGATGCATTGATGTATTGGCAATGGTCCTCGAATATTCGATGTTATTTTTGAATGAACCTTATAGTATACATTGACGTCCGCTTCTAGTTCAAATTCGTTCCACCTACTAGTTGCCTGTGGCTTCAAGGAATATCAGTTCTGACCGGGAAGAACTTGAGAAAACCGTTCGCATTTTCGTAACAGTCACATCGACACAGATCATGTGATGTGACTCGACGCGACAGGCAACTTGCACGCACTTGTCGGTGTCGGTGATCGATCATGGCAAGCACAAGCAAGACGCTCACTAATTCTGCCCACGAACCTGGATATACGTGTCTTGCTTTTTCGCGAGATGGAAAGTGAGTTTTTTCTGTGAAGTTGGGTTCAATTTTGTCTGAGCGAGTCGTACCGCAACGCTCCGTCACATCATAAGGCTATCATACACTGGTGGCTCAGACAGCTTGGTGCGGATATGGCAAATGGATAAGGATCAATATCAGGAGCCGGAAGTCGCGTATGAAGCTGACGAGGGAATAACGGCTATCGCGTGTTCCGTACGTCCTTCAATTTGTCGTCCGTTTCTTCGCAAGTGTAACCTCGGCGCATGTCATTCTCGGGCCTATGCTGTATTAGAACGAGCACTGGTTGTCTGGAAGTAAAGATTCCGAAGTCCGCAGCTACATTCACGGAAAACCGGACCTTCATGGTTTGATCATGAATGCAGTTGGCGCTTGTATTCGCGCAGTTGCAGTCGATCCAGCGGGGAAGCGCGTTGCTATTGCAACAGAGTACGCTTATCCCTTTCCTTCGTCGCTTGATTGCTCACAGCACTTAGCGAAACAACCGTCAAAATCATGGAGCTGAAAGACGTTACCAACGTCCAAATCTTGAGTGACCATAAGAAATGTGTACGAAAGTTGACTTGGCACCCCTCAGGGACTTTGTTGGTTTGTATTCTCCTTGTACCTAATCGTGAACAGCGAACTAACGAACGTTAGACCGCTAGTGGAGCGGATGGTACCATCACTGTATGGGACGTCTCTGGAACCGAGCCAAACATCAAGGGGGTTATTGATGGCATCATTCCTGCCGTCGCAGATACTGAGTAACATAGTCCCTTCGCTTTCTTCATTCATCCTCTCACCACCCTGATTTAGATCATCCGAGTTCATGCATGATTGCTCTGCGGTATGGCACCCAGCTGGACAGCATTTCTTCGTAGCTTCCAGGACACACGGTACGGACGACGTTTGTTTTTATTACTCAATTAATCACTTAGTACTGTGCCATAAAGAAATTGTCGCCATATCACGACCAAATTGGGACAAATCCTTCAGCCTCTCAGACTCCAACGTAACAGGCGCTACTACAGCTCTCGCGCTCTCAGTTAACGGCGCCTATCTAGCAAGTGCTTGTAAGGAAGGGATCGCTCTCTGGAGCACCCAGACAAAGCGTGTTCTTTGGCGGTGAGCGAAGCGTCTGCAGATGAGAAAGAAGCTGACGCGATTTTGTAGGCATGCCGGCTCTTCCGATGCAATGGTAACGCAGGTTGCATTTTCTCCATCTCAAAATCTCCTTGCATGGACGGATACAGGAGGAATATTGACTTGGTGGAGGGATCCGATTCCTGCAAGTTCGCCAGTAACTGCCGTCGGCGCTGTGGGCACTTCTGCCCAACGCAAGTCCACGCCAACACTCGGAGGAGAAGACTCAATTAATGGGGTCCAGCATGGTATTCCTGTCAATGCTGATGACGATGTAGATGACTGGATAATTGACGACATCGGCATCGGGATGGAGGACGACCAGGGCGAGAAGCGAGCCGTAGATGACCATGGGTTTGTAAAAGAAATGGGTATGTTTATAAAAATCCCGTCTTCTTCTTACTCAGGAGGGACTTTAGTGAGCATTACAAAAGCACAATCAGCTTTCCAGCCAGGATCAACGCCAATGGACGGCAAGAAAAGATATCTCGGTAAGGTTCCATTCTTTATGTACAAATGGCATGCCCACGCGGAACTCCCATGTAGCGTATAACATGGTTGGGTGGATTGACGTCACGGATCAGGATACGCACCATATAGTTAATATCGGTTTTCATGATCTCTCGACACGCAAGAGTTACCACTTTTCGGACCCTTTTAAATATGACGTGGGATATCTAGGTGAGTGTATCAGGTATGTTCGATCTCACATCTGTTGATAGGCATTCACTAGGTGAACGTGGTGTGCTTCTCGCCTGCCCTCCTGAGCAAGATCACCCGGCCCAGGCGCAATATAAACCCTATGGAGCATGGTCGTCCCAAGGGGACTGGACGTACACTCTTCCTTTGGGCCAGCATGTCCTCGGTTTAGCTGCCGGAGGAGAGAGACCTATGCGTTCATTGCGAGATCCTTCATCGTCTGGAGGAGATACCCAGGGTCAAGGAAATGTTGTGCTTGCCACCAGCGCGGGAGACCTCACGTTTTTGAGCGGGTCGGGTCTGGAACGCATCGTACTTGGACTGGAAGGCGAGTATGTAAGCATGGCTGCTGGAGAGGAATACGTAGTTGTTATACACAGACCAGGCGCCACCACTATTGATGGTGAGTGGCTGTAATCTCTATTTCACAGCACTCTCAGCCATTCTCCGCCAGGCTCACAAGGCCTGATGGCATCGTTGATATCGTTCGACGACTTTGAGGTGCTGCAAGCGAAACCATTACCGATACCCAAAGGCCACATGTTAAAATGGGTTGGTATAACTGTGGAAGGGGTGCGTTCTTCGCCATCGTGACCACTTCGCCCGAATGATGTGTCCTTGTTAGGCTCCAGCTATATATGACTCTGCCGGGTTCGTGCACATTATGATTAACTTCCGACGTCCCAACCGTGCAACCTGGGCCCGCCTGCTAGATACCAATACACTCGAACGTAAGCAAGGGAAGGACGAATCGTATTGGCCAGTTGGCTTGTCGCAAGACACTTTGACTTGCGTCATCTTGAAGGTACTTTTGTCTCTCCTTCATATTTATTGCACGGGATGTATACTTTGCCATAGGGCAAACAAGAGTACCCAGGATTTCCCAGACCGCTCACGCAGGAACTGCCAGTTAAACTCCCGTTTCGGAATAAAGACCCAGTCGAATCTCCTATTGAAGAGAAGTATGTTGATAGCCTATCCCCCTCGTTTCTTGCTGATCTCCTTGCAGACTTGCTCGGGAACGAATGTACATTAATCTGGCTCGTGACGCGCTAGGAGACGAGCTGACGTCGTGCGAGTTGGATAAGCGAGAAGTTGAGCTCGATAAATCGATCATCAAACTCATTCAAGCGGCTTGCAAAGCAGACAGAGCGCCTCGCGTTCTGGAGTTAACTAAGTGTCTACACTTCACACATTCCATAGCCGCTGCCAGCCAGCTCGCAGGGTTTTATAAACTGATAGGTCTTCAGGAGAAGATTGACGCAATCAAGCGATGGCGCGAAGATGGACCTAGCCCAACCGAGGAAGCAAGGGAGCGGAGGCGGCGGCTCGAACAGGAAGATGCATACATGGAACGACCAAAATTGCTGCAAAACTTTGATCCCCCTCCCAGAATCGAGAGACCAGGGTTAGCGCGCCCTGCAGGAATAGTCGAGCGTTCGGAATTCAGTAGCTCGAACGCACCTATTCGGGGATTCGATACTCGACGCTCTCAGACAACAGCAAGGTCGGCTTCGCCTGATGGGAAGAGGAAACACGACGAAGTGGACGACTTTGCATCCAATGGCTTGGATGTGGATACCAAGCGACGGGCAGTTGCCTCACCAAACCGTGAGTACATCCTCAGACTCTAACGGGATCACGGTTAAACGATGTTTAGGAGATAATCCATTGAGATCTCGCAAATTGGCTGTGGAGGTAAAGAAAAACCCATTCGCAAGGAAACTCGAGCCCATCAAAGCAATCCAAAAGAGCGAGAGTTTTTTCAACAAAGTCGAAGCCGTGGAAGTCGACCAGTCCAAACAGCGTAAGTTCCCAAGTTCCTTGTGTGTCACTGGCCCATGTTCAGGCCTGATGCCACGTTTACTAGGAGCTTCAAGCAGGAAAGGGAAAGACAAGGAGAAAAAGGACATTTCTAGACAGACGACCCTTTTCGGGCTCCCTGCGAAACCTCCGGCCGAAAAGAAGGGGAAAACGCTCAAGAAGGGGGAAGAACCAGAAACGGGAGAGGGTGACATTGAAGCTTCGGGGTCAGTTCCTCAAGTTCCCGATGTTGACATGGACATGTCAGAGGTACCTCCTGTGTCAGAAGCCCCCACGTTGGTAGAAACTCAGGAAACCGAAGATACCCAACCTCTCGAGGAGGACGAAGTTCCGATAGAATGGGAGGCGTCACCACCACCTTCCCCTCGGTGACCTGGAGGTGTGTCAAGTCGAGAAAGAACTGTCCGGAAGATCTGGCTGAAGTGTTAAGGGCGGCAATGTGTTATTCGATACAAATTCCCGGCTTGTTATACTGTTATACGATCTAGCACCCAACTTACGGATTTGTAACTACAACATCCAGGTGTTCCATCAGCTCCCGGGAGGAATACGCCTTGATATCACAGGTTGATCTCCAAATCGAGGTACGATAGAAGCACTGGGTCAAGGCCACGTCGTTCTAGATGTGAGCTAGTTCGGAATCCGGGATTAGTGAGGCTCCAAGACATGTGTAAGACCCCTGTTTCAAAGTGTGAGATAAAAACAATTTGCTCTGCTTGAACGAGGAACCAGGAACATGGATGTGTTTCAGTGATATTAAACACGGGGACAGACGGAACTCGATCACCTATGTTTGAACGGTCGGCGCGTAGAATTGGGGTCATTCATGATTTCCAGCGTCAGATGAAACGGGTTAGTCTTGTACGTGATCATTAGGTGAGCTCGCTGTCCTAGGTGAAGTTTTGGTCGAATGTCCTGAGAAATCCGAGGGGATATGTCGGTGTTATTAACCACGTGGGTGCGGAAGAATATGCGGGACAAAACACAACTTTGTAAGTGAGCGGCAAAAGGAAAAGGTCGATTGGGGAGCGCTGAACATCCAGTCGAGAGCCGTTCCTCCTAGCGTAGTATGAAGGATCACTATACTGAGTGGTGGTGGCGTTCAAGGACCGCCTTGCCGTAAAACGGACCGTGTGCCTAACGGAAGATCTGAATGACGCTACGATATAATGTGTGAGAGCAGAGAGAGACCACGAGGGAGGTTGTTATGATAAGAATGTGGTACCGTGGCAAAGGTAATGTAATTCAAGTTCACGAACCTAACAAGTTTGCTTGACGGGTCGTGTGAGAGTTGGGTCCGTTCGCACGAACCAATATTGTTTGCAGGATGTGTTGGACTAGCCAGTGAAACCGGTGTGTCTGCGTCGTCGCTAACAATAGTCGCTTCCATCATGTCCTTGTCCCCGACCGCTACAACCTCAAACGGCTCAGAGGTGCCCTCGAAGCGTCGTCGTACGAACAGCACCGTGCCTAACCAACAAAACATGTCCCAATCACCCCCAGACGGATCGGCACACCCTCCTTCATCCCAGCCCCCTCTCCACATACCGAAGCGTGGCGCCAGGGCCTGCACCGCTTGCAGAAAGGGTAAAAACAGATGCGAGGGCGAGGTGAGCTCTCTGGATACCCCTTGGCATCACCGTTCCGCTATTAATTCTCTGGCCCGACCACCCGCGCCGGCCCGGCACCGTCTCGGACACTAGGCACCCTGTCGTCGATGTCAGCTAAGTGGCACGCCATGCATCTTCGAGAAGCCGGAGAAGAAGAATGTTCAACCATTGTCCAGTGCTAGTGTGGAGTACGTGTATATCAATCAAAATTTCGTCGCATCTGACAATAGCTGGAACAGGCGCCTCTCACGCCTCGAAGGCCAATATCTGGTCAAGTTCAAACCGTTCACCATCGAAGTTGAACTCATAGGTGTTCCAGGTCATGCAAAGTCAGATGATTGGAATGCAGTCATCGTTGGATCGCATCCTGTCAGCGGTGCAAAGTCAAGGTCAACCAAACAGCCAACAGCCTGGTTTCTCCGCAAACGTAGGATCTACTCGCGATGCTGGTTCGTCCTATCTTCCCCGTAGTCGGTACGTCAAATATATTCACAACCAAAGATAATACCAACCTAGTTTCCCATCCAAGCTTTCCGCCCCTCCCCGGATTTGCTCCTCCGGTATGCCCCACTTGCTTTTTTAAAACCCCAGTGTTCAACTCGCGTGTGCAGCCCCACAAGTACGCCACGTACGGAATTATCCCAAGCACTGCACCATCATCTGAAGACGAATCCGAGGACACGCTCCCACGCGTTTCTCTCAGCGCCCCTATCGAAGCTCTTCAAGGCTTGGCCAATGCAGCTGCGGAGGCAGCAGCGGCACCTTCTACCTCTCCATCAATGTGAGTTGTATGTTCGTCCGCGAATAACTTGCCTATACCAGCTGGATTGGGTGTAGTGCGAAGAAACGACAGCGGCCAGAACCAATTCCAAAAAATGCATTTCCTCACGTCATTGAAAAGGTATCTATCTCGATAATGGCCTTGCCTTGAGCTTCATTCTCTGCAGGGGCTCGTTCCGGAAACTGAAGCCAGGGAGCTTTACCACATGTGAGCCCTCCTTGGCCAAGCGCCCTCTCGCTTATCTATGTTTTTGTACAGTTTCTTTGCCGGTTGCCACCTCTTCATCCCTCTCTTTGATCCCAATTACGATACGTTCGAGAGTCTGATGGAGCGAACACCGTGGACTTTCGATTCTATCCTCGCCATCGCCTCTAAAATTCGCAGTGGGAATGCGCCGCTTAGCCCTACATTTTACAAGTGCTTGGAGGAGGCGCAAGGCATTGCCAGATCTTCACTGTTCGGACCTGTAGTGCGAAAAGAAGCAGTGATGGGTAAGCGGCTTTGCATATGGGGTTTTTAATGGATAACGTGACCGTTGTAGGGATGTTGCTTCTTGCCGCCTGGAGCACGAACGGTTGGCTCCCCAGTGGACATGCCATGCGTATGGCACTGGATCTTGGTTTACATCGAGCGCTAGACAAACTTGCGGATGAGTCGGGAAAGCATCGCTCCGAAGAAGAAGAGCGGGACCTTGGTAGGTGAAACGTGCCTGACGAAATGAAACTAAGCTAGAAAGCTCTTAGTTGTATCTGCGCGGATCTGGCTCTGTCTCTACTGGTTTGATCATCAGTAAGCTTCCTCTTGGCCTTTTCTGCACCACCTGATCATTATGTCCTAGGATGAGCTTGGGTAGTGGTCGACCCATTATTTTACGAGACGAATGCTCTATCAAGCACTGTCGTCTTCTTCTCATGCACCCTATGGCATCTCCCACAGATGTCCGCCTCATTTCGCTGGTCGAGCTGATTGCCCAAAAGAGTTTGTTCCCTTTGTCTGTTCTAATTTGCTCTGCATAACATCGTCCACGTAGCTCAAATATATGAGACTCTCGCGCCGCTGAATGGGGAAGTTAACCACAACACGCTTGCATTTATCCGCAGAGCGAACGTTGCCCTTGATAAGTGGTGGGCAGATTGCGATGAACTACATCGTGAGCAATATTCCCGATGCGTGGCGCTTCGTTGATACCCTTCTCTAGGTCAGACCATGGACGAGGAATCTTTGTTGCGCAAATTACTCGCGGGGGATCTTCACTATGCGAAACTTTGGCTGGTTTGTGTTGCTCTACGTGGGGTGTCATGGGACAAGATGCCGTTCGAACAGCGGGAGCTTGCTTTTCAGGCCAAGGATGCAGCGTTCAATTGCTTGTCCATCTTTTTGAACTCTACCGCGTATCGGTAAGTCGCGTTGCTCGAATCATCGTTGCGGAGCTGAATCTGTTGTAGAGCTGCCCTCCGTTATGCTGTGCATGACAGCCTAGTCACTTTGGCCTTTTCTGGTTTATTCTTGCTTAAAATGGCCAATCTTTTCCCTACAGAACTAGACTTGGCTGCGATCATGAGCCAAGTTGAACAGTTGGCACAATTATTATCCGATGTGGCAGCAGAACGGTCAGCTTTTTACAATCGATTGATCCCGCAGACGTCTCTCTGATACGTGGAGCGCGCAGTTATGCACTCACGTTACGGATCATGCTTGCGAACCTGCGACGCAAAGTCGGCATGCTCCCCGGAATCGCTGCACCGATGCAAAACCTGCCTCCCCCATCGTTGCCAGAAGGTATGGTCGGTCCGTATGTCGATACGCACACCGTCGGCCCACCTCCATTGACGATGGAAGAACTTGGTTTTTCCTGGCCGGGCGACCGTGGCACGTTTAACCCTTCGACGATTCCGGTGTGGATACGAGAGCAGGTATGTGATGTCCTTTAACCCTCGAATCTACCTCGCCATCTGACCGCTCCGCATTTTAGAGTCTCACAGACCTCGGACTCCCCATCAACGGCTCGGATGGCATCTTCTTGAATATGAATGGAACAAATGGTTGGTCTACGGAATTCGCGCCTACGCCCGAAGCCTGGTGATTATTCTCAACCTTGTTGAAATTTTGTACGAGTAGAGTTGACGACTTTCTCCTTGTGCGATCTCATGTCTATTTACAAAAGGCAATCATGGCCGTTCGCCTGTGCTGCATGACCGCTCTCCGATGGTGGCGCAAGATAAACGAACCCTTTTATTGGTTTCGCCCTCTTTGAACGAGATCTTGGTTCCTCAAGTATGCTGATATCGGTCGTGGCGCTGTGATGCCCGTGTCTAAATTATAATCTCGAGTTTTGCGTACATACCTAGGTTCCCCCTGGCCGAACGACTGCAATGGAATACAAAGTACATACACCTCTGAATGCAATTCTAGGAACGCTATAGGTACAAAATTGCGAGGTCGTAGGGATGGTAATAAAAACATCACTCGTCCTCGTCGCTCTCTTGTTCTTGAAGGAACTGTGAATGTCAGTATGACTTTGAATGTATAGAAAGGGGCGGAAATAATTTCGTGCCTTGACTAGCGCTTCGGTGTTCTTGAGAAAGAATTGTTTCCCTTGAGGCTTGGCCCCCTTTTGGTGCCAGTAAATGATGGCCTGGTCCGAGATGCAGTCCTTGTTGTACAAGACCTGCGCACGAGGAGGTGAGAGTGGGCGTTGTATCATAGTAACGGACAGCTACCTTGAGGATCTGAGGGAACGTCTTCATGATACGCGTATCCTCGTAGCAGTGTACCTGAACCTGATTGATCAGGGCAACTTCAATCTTTGGTCCTTTGCAAAATGCCTCGAGAATGGGTGAAAATTTCTATCCAGCGCAAAAGGGTCAGTTATCGGTGAGCTTGGAGACAGGGATACGGTGGATACCCCAACTTCACGTAGGGCAAGGCCCTCTAACTGGTCCGGCCTGGCATTCCAATCTACGCAAGCCATAAGACCTTGCCAAAGACATTGAATTAATTCGATATCGGGGAGTGATTGCTCTTCCAGTTTGCTCTGTATCGCCGAAATAATCTAACTCGGCAAGTCAATCAATGGTCGATGGATCAAACCGATGTACGCGTACAGTCTCGGGAGATTCTTCGTGACCCGTAAGACTCTTGAGTTCGGTAATGATCCCCTCCTTTGCGAGAGCATATTGCTTCTTGGTATACCATTCTGCTACCTGGGGGAGACCTTCCTTTCTAAAGAATTCATCGAGAATTTTGGCATCTCGACGGTTTGGAGGGAAGAAAAGAAGGAGGTCCTTGATGTTTCCACGTTTTAGAGCAATAGCGAGGTGCTCCATTGATTGATCGGCCATGAACGCGCGGAATATGATGGCGAGGACGGTGATAGATGCATCTTGTAGAGTGGTCACGTGATCAATTTGGTAGTACTGCAAGTCAGGAATTACGGACCGTTTTTGATGAGTTGATCCTTTGTGAGACTCTGTAGACAAGCAGTGCTAGCGATACCTTGGGAGAAAAGCAGGCCGATAGTGATAGCGAGTTTGTCGCGCTGTTCGGGCGACCAGCGGTTGATGTACTGCAAGAGACTGGGAAGGGTTTGCGCTTCGAGAGGCTTCTGAAGATATTTGTATCTGAGAAGTGTGAGAATCGGATACCGTGGTGTATACAGTACGGATGTACCTTCTGATGAGTTTGTTGAGGACGTCAACGTATTTCTTCAGGTCGTCGACCGATGCTGGGTCGTTTGCGTTGAAGATGGTGAAGGGGGATGTGGGCGCGCGGTCATCGATGTAGGATCCGCCAGGCTGTATGAGTCCGCCGACGAGGATGATTTCGAAGAGGGCGTCTGCATATTTCAAGAATTCGAGGGTGGATCCTGCTTGTATGAGTTTTGTCGCAAAAGTGTCGAAGTCGTTTTGTGGGACGGTTTCGAGATGTTTGTAGAGCTGGTCTCTGAATACTGGAGGGCGATGAGTGTCGATGCGTGCGGGGTGTTGGGAGAGAGCGTGCCTGTTGGTTCGTGCTTTGCCTGAGCTTTTACTGCACCTTTTCTTGCCTTTATCCTGACGCCCTGTAACGAAGGCTTTGAAGCGGCGGATTGCTGAGACATGCACAGGGAGTCAAAAGACAAGGAAGAAAGAGAAGACAAGCAAATCGGAGATCACTGTCGGGATTCGGAAGGTGGTTACACAGCCACTATAGAATGGAGATCGATCAAAAGGTCTCGAACCAAAGCGAAACTTTAACGCGGCTTTTGGTCGAATCGTCGCTAAACCAAGCTTTGTTTTGGTTTTAACTTGCTTAGTTTCATGCGAACACCAAAGATCGATATTTCTTAGTCTTTTCTGATGACCAATCTACCCAATCTGATGATACACCTATATCGCGCGGCACGTGACCAGTTTATCACTGCAACCACCCCTCTGCTTCTTCTTCATCCACGACCATCTCCAATGGCCACTCCACGTTTCTCAGATTCACCCGACGCGCGCTCAAAGTCGATCACGACCGCGGATGGTGTCGACACGTTTGGCGTACGTTCAATACTCTGACGTGAAACACCATCTCATCCTTCACTTCTTAGATCCTCAACCAGCACTCGGTCGGAAACACCGCTTTCCAGGTCGGCGTGTCCGATGACAAGGGCACGCGTAGATACATGGAAGACGCGCACTCTTTCGTCGTCGATTTCGCTGGCGTAAGAGGCCAGGGATTCTTTGCTGTATTCGACGGCCATGCGGGAAAACATGCAGCCGAGTGGTGCGGTCAACACTTTCACGAGGTAGGTATAACAATTGTGCCCTATATATAGTCTGACCACATCATCACAGTACCTTCTCGACTCATTGCGCACCTCTTCGTCGACTACCATCCCCGATATCTTCAACGAGACATTCCACAATGTCGACAGACATATATCTCGCCTTTGTGAAGATTCCGATGGAAAAATCCATTCAGGCTGTACAGCCGTGACTGCATTTTTGCGTATCGAAGACACCGCCGGCGAACAATCGTTTTTTACGCCCAGCCAACCACCCGCCGCAACTACCAACCCAGAGGATACCAAAAGCGCCAGAAGCAGCCAAGAATCTCCCGTCACCGACTCAGAAGAAGAAGCATCTGGATCCGACAAGACAAGTAAGATGAAAGCCAAGAGTGCATCCCCTACCAATCGCTTCACTCGTGCTTTGAAGAATCTCGGCGGAGGTGGCAGCTCGCCTCCACCCTCACCTGGCACTTCGGCCCAACTCTCCGGCCCAGCGAATCACACGATTGCGTCCGCCGTGGTATCGCCTCCCCCGTCATTTCGCCGCGTGCTTTACACTGCAAATGCGGGCGACGCTCGAGCCGTCCTTTGTCGGGGAGGAAAGGCTGTGCGCTTGACATACGACCACAAAGGTTCCGACAAACAAGAGGCGAAACGCATCACGGATGCTGGAGGCTTTGTCATGAGTGGACGCGTTAATGGTGTATTGGCAGTTACGAGATCCTTGGGTGACTCTTCCATGAAGGAATTCGTCGTGGGCTCTCCCTACACTACTGAGACGCATTTGTGTGACACCGACGAATTTGTGATTCTGGCGTGTGATGGGGTAAGTACTCCCCAGTCCTCTGATACGCACTTGCTTATTTGCTGTTGTTCTAGTTGTGGGACATCACAGGCGACCAAGGGGCCATTGACTTGATACGAAACATTGAGGATGCACAAGAAGCAAGCCGCACGCTCGTTCAGCACGCTTTAACAAAACAAACTTATGACAACGTGACGGTTATTGTTGTCCGCTTCAAGCATCCACTTGTTAGTTAGATCGGTGGAAACTTAGCCTCGTACGTTAATCGACCATCCGATGTTATTAATCTGTAGCAGTTTCTAGTTATCCCGCGTGTCCATCTTAGTGTCGATCTCGCTGGTGAGAAATTCGACAAAATTAGCATGTTGCTTGACCATGTATGTAAAAATGTTTCCAAGAAGGCGTTGTCTTGGAGAGGGTATTATAAAAGTAAACGGATTCACCGTGGCACCTGCCTTACCCGTAGTGGGTCACGGAGGTAAGGAGTTCGCCGTTCTGTCCAATGCCGAACGCGGTATACAGACGGAGACGGTTGTACTAGTAGGAACTTGCCGTTCTCAAACACTAGCAGTGCCGCAGCATGCCCCCCGAGCGACAAGAAACCGGACCATCGCCTGTCTACGCACACTGTTCGCACTGGGCGGCATAACCGTAAACGTCTGCGGGGCGCCCAAGCTCGATCACAGTGGCGTGGGTGGGGTTGTAGGTGCCACCTGGCCAGAAAGCCACGATACCAAAGTTGGGTACAGGACCACCGAAACCAAATCCAGCATTCTCCCCACAAAGTGCGTAAGAAGATGTGAGATCCTAGGAGACAGTCTGGCCAGTGGTCCAGGTTCTCAATGACTGCTACCAAAAATTGTAGAAGTAGCATCAAGACTGCCCCCAGCCAGCGTTCATACCGGAGAAATCGTAGGCGTAGTCAGGGTACCACTCGTACCAAGCTACTCAACAATGAACGGTGACATAATCGCTGGATTTTGATGGCACTCACCTTCATACGAGGCCAAGCTGCTCGGTGACCGTCAACCGTCAAGTCAACGCTAGTCTAAAAATAACGGTTGTGCAGTGTCACCATTGATACCAACCCAGATAGCGGCGCTGAACCGTTACCACCAGAAACGTCAGGGATGGTGAAGATAATAGTGACACAGATGAACGTTCCCTGCCAGAAAAAAGGATCAGGTGGCGAGCAGTCTTGATTCACGCAGACGATACGAACAGGTGGCCCCGGTCAAGATATCACCAGCCCAGTTGGAACTGTAGTCGAGATTAGAAACGGCACCAGCGGGCCTGTTGACGTGAGTGAGGGCTTGTGACTGGTGATTCTGGCGACGATGAGCAAGGCGAACTTCCAGAGGAAAAGAAACAGCGAGAGAGCCACGGAGGCTTGGTGAGAAGAGCAAGCTTTGAGACCTTAGGAAGGCATTATTGATCAGCCTGGACCGATATGACAAAATAGAAACCCATCTTTATCATTTTTTCCTCAACCTTTGATGAATTCAACTTTTCCCCAAAGCAAGTCTCTTCCTTGCAATCTAGCTGGCCGGCGACATCGAGTATCGATTTCGGCTTCGGGGAGCCACCAGAGCCATCTTTCCAACCTGGGGCAACTTCACCGCGTTCGCACTACCTCCGAGCAGATACAGTTGGGTTCCGTCGACTCAGACAAGGACTATTTACACATCCTCGAGGGCGGGCTGGCCGAGCGACCCCGTGTGGGGCGCCTTTATCTGCTGTGTCAGTTCGTCACGGCATCACAGGGGCGATGATTTTACTAGAATGTTATATAAGAGCTTGTCATGACTACAATAAGCACAATGAGGATGATTGCCAATATCAGGTTATTTATAGCCTCATAATGGACTAAGCCTCATGCCATAACTAGCAAATCGGGTTGCATGGCCTACATCTCACGCATTGCGGCTTGTTGCTCAGGTGTCCACGCCACACGATCACTCCTAGAGTATCCCATTTAGTATATTAAGTACTTTGAATTAATTCCAGAATCCTTAGACACTTATGTGCATTGATGAAGTTATTCGGGAATCTAAGCCTGTAATTCTGGGTTTGGCGTAATCAGACATTACGAGACTAATCTGACTTATTTCTATGACACATAGTAGTGGCCTATGTTACACACAAAGTTACTTCTCACACAATTGTCTGTGCCCTGTGGTGGCTCTTCGACTGTCTAGTTTGGTGTTAAAAACAACTTTTCTAGAACACAACGAATTTTGGCCCATTTGTCAGCATCTGTGTACAAAGTACAAAAGGTACGCTAATGAAGGACAGTTGCATCATTAGTCAATGAGACACACAACGATCGGGGACTGCGATATGGCGCCTTCCGCTAACATGTATGATTTATGGTTGCATAGTGTGCTGAACCCAGGATTCTTTACAATGCACAATGATCTATGTTCGCCAGTGAAACAGAACACTTCCACTCATCAAAGACATTGATATTGCTTGTACACTAGACCTGGTATGGAACTATGTCCAATGCTCGTGGCCCTGCGGAGATGTGAATAAGATGGAATTAGTGAGGCAAATCTCACGAATGATGAGGATTTCTTCATGTGCACACATGGTCCATTAATTACTCGTAGGTGACATTGAGGGATCCGGGCACAAACCAGGACGTTGTGCGCCCGAATATCTCTGATATAGCTGATATAATTGTATTACACATGGTGATGGTGAAGAACGGCTATCTTCCCTCGACGGTGGCTCGGTGACACAGCAGAAACCTATACGACTACACATATAGCAACATTCAATCCAGGGTTTCCCCGTAATTCCCCAAACACTGGATGTTCATGCAGCACCCGATACACTTACAGCTTTCCCCCTTCGCCTTGAAAACGACTTTGCGACAGACAGTTTGCCTTTGTCGCGCGGTCGGTAACTCGACATGTTTTTTCCGCGGAAGACCTCGCTGCGAACAGAGATAACTGTGGGTAATGGGTAGTAGATATATAGGCGATCGATTACCGGTTCCACCAAAATAATAGGTCGTCAACAAATTTCTTGTCTTCGGGAGTTTCATTGTTCTCGAGGAATGCAATAATGTTATCGTAGAAGTCGCGGTAATTGAACTCGCCGTCCACAATCCGCCAGCTACCGCAATTTGACAGGGCAAAACGAAGCTGATAATGACCTATTAAGCTAGTGTACTGATGAAACAGTGAAAACTACCTGGACTGCGATGTATGCAATTGCACGGGAACAGACCGATTTCATGCCAATTAGGCCTGCGACATTTGTGCGGGTACTGCGTTCATCTTGCTTTTTATTTCTTCTTTGCCGCGGCGGAAGTTCACAATCAGTGTCCATATTGAGTGCCGAGCTTGGTGACGTGAAAATATGTTTGAAGGCCTATGTCTCATTAGACTCGTTTCACAGCAGATCCTCATTCACTTACCTTCACGAGAAGATGGTTTTTGAAGAGACCTTTCCTTGGGTTCTGAGGATCATACTTCTCATGTTCGTATAGGAACGCGGGCCAAGAATCAGCGGTCACTAGGAAATCAGGGTGAACGTCACGAATAGCGGCCCGATGTCTGGGAACAAGATATCAATTGATGTGAAGGGGGGGAAAGTTATAAAAACCATTACTCTTCATCATTCCAATCGTAATCAACAGGGCAGAGCAAGCACCCAGTTAAATTGTGGTTGAAACCTCGCCCGGTTTTCTCGTCGGGCTCGAGGCCAGACCCAGCATTGTGGTGGGCTGCTAAGAGCCACTGAACAACGGATTGTTTTAGGCTCACAGCGTCATCACCACGAGCAGAATCGGCGCCACGGTTGAGCTACAATACTTGTGAGTCACTCTTGATGCTATGCTAATGTGCATAACGTCACCTCCTTGAAGATGTCGGTGAGGTTCACGATGTTGATCTCCGAGGAAAATAGCTTCCCCAATGATGGTTGGCGGTAGAGAAGTTGCTGGTAAGCACTATACAGGCGGTCCTCTCTTATGCGACAACATCAGCTGGGGGGGCAGCAAAGGGAATGTTATACAATCCGTGACTTACTCTTCAGTTGGCTCAGCCCCAGGGTCATCGAGGCAAGTGCGCCTGTCAGCCTCGTTGACGAGATCTTCTACTCGGTCCGTCAGGGACACAAGCCGTCGGATGCAACGCCCGGTGACGAGGAAACGGCGGCTTTCGCTGTGTGATGCAAGATCTGGTGAAAATGCAATCCAAAAACTTCGACTTGTACTTACACTTTGCTCTTCTTGTGTACGTTGCGGATTAGCTCAATCTCTTCTTCAAGTTCTGAGATCCGTCGTTTGCAGGTATTAATGATATCGGCTGGAGCGTTGTGGGAAGGAGTCAACTCAGATTGAGATGGGGATGGACGGTCAGAATGTTCAGTCGGAATCATCGCAAGGGCGTATCAAGGGAGTTGGAGAGACACCTACACCATGCCAGCGTCATGGTTTTCTATCCTTCTTGTTGTCAAGTGTTGGGGCACGTTTGGTGTTTCGTTGAACAGACTCCAACAAGGTTTAGACGGACGATCAATTGCTCGATTTGGACTGGCCTTATGATAGATAGCAGGAAAGACTCTTCGCTTTTGGGAGGATCTAAACCCGTTGAACTCAAGCTCGAAGGGTTCCTAATGGGAATGTACCATACGGATCTGTGACACAGCAATTTCAACGGTGATGATGGCCCTGACCAATACCGAAAATGTCAGTGTCTAATTGTTGTGCTTCTCGTATGTAGTCCGGGGGCCCGCCTCTCCGTGGTCCCCTTCCGTCCATGTCTGGAAATGGAAATTCATCTACATCTGTTGGTTGCCCCTAAGAGCCCAAGGTCTACACCAAGCGGAGAAAAATTCTTTGTTAGAGAAACTAGAATGGAGACCCACGGCATGACACGTACTTGTGCTCTGATGGCCGCTCTGGATATTTCCTTGATTGGCCTGCGATCTTGAACCGAATCTCGAAGCTACAAGCACCGGCTGATGAGTGAGCAGGTGGAGTTCTCAGTCCATATGTACACTTGCTCCAAATGAAACTGAGCCAACGCACAATGGCCATTGATATTCCCACCAACGTTGAAATCACTACATACCCTTGCTTGTCATACCCTGCATTATCTGACTTCTTGGAAGATCTTGACGCACACCAGCCAGGTTATGACTGGCAGCGGTGGTTTCTCGGTCCACTGACTCGGATGGGAGTCAATACTCTAGACGACATGTGTATCATCTCACCTGGAAGCCTCTGTGTCTTGTATCGTCTACCACAAATTCTTGTGATGGACTTCTACACCCACGTTGTGGACGCCATTGACACAGTGCATGCCACTGGCTTGGATGGTATCACTTGTGATTCTTGTGAAGCTAATTTACGGTGAGAGTCGCCAAAGTATCAATACAACTCCTAATGACGAACCTCAGTACCAGAGGCATGTAGTAGGTGCATCAGAGCGAATTTTGGACGACGCGGTACTGTCAGGTGACTCCCCCATGACTCGGACTTCACCACCATGTATCTTAACCCCATACGCCTCCAAAAACAAGTGTGTTATATTAGTATTGTGTTCATACGGTGTCTGTGTAGCATTGCTCCCATCATGCACATCATTGTATCAACACATCGACACGTCATCATGCAAGCGAAAGGCGGACATCAACATGATGATGTATCGGCTTGTGCATAAAGAGGATTATGGCCAGGGTGGCAATGGCAATGGCAAATGATGGCTGGTGAGCAAGGGGTGTCGACGGTTGTGGTGGGAGGGCACTGGGCTGACGCCAACATCAACATGTCGTTGCATACATTGCGCCAGTGCCATTGTCATCTTTCTGCGTGTTGCGTCAAGTGGATGAGCACAGGGGTCATGGGGCCATAGAGGACGTACCTTCATCATTCTCATGCATGCAATCGCCAACTCACTGTTGTCCTGTCGTTGTCATTACGGGGGCATCCACATTGTCAATTCGTCAAGGTGGCAACAGTGACGACAGGTGAAGGTGGGCGGGTGTGTTGACAAAGTTGAAGAGGCACGTCACTGGCAGGTAGCGTCGTCGTCGTTATCGTCGGCATCGTGAGACGAGGGATAGGACGATGGCAATGGCGCATTGTCGCCACGGTTGGCATTGCGAGACAAGGCAGAGGGAGAAGAGAGGGCGATGGCGACGTCGTCGTCGTCGCGTTGTCACTGCAATTGGTGTCGCGAAACGAGGAAGAGGACGGTGACGGTGACGGTGCGTCGTCGTCGTCGCATCATTGCCACAGTAGGCATCGCGAGATGAGGGTGAGGGTGAGAGCGATGGCGATGGCGCATCGCTGTCGTCGTCGTGGTTGGCGTTGCGAGACGAAGGAGATGGAGGTGGCGACAGTGGCGAGACGAGGGAGAGGGAGAGGGCGATGACAATGGCACGCGTCGTTGTCGTCACGTCGTTGCCGCGGTGAGCACCATGAGACGTGGGTGAGGGTGAGGGTGATGGCGTCACAGTTGGCATCGCGAGACAAAGAAGAGGGGTGTGGCGATGGTGGCGAGACGAGGGAGAGGGCGATGGCGATGGCACGCGTTGTCATCGTTGCATCGCTGCTGTGGTTAGCGTCATGACGAGGGAGGGGCACGTCGTCATCGTCGCGAGATGTTGTCGAACAAACAGGCCTGAAAATGCTGGGCCGAGCCGTAGGCCCTGTGAAGCCTGTCGAAAACCGACTCGGCTTGGCCTGGGGCTTCAAGTGTAGGGGCATAAGTCACGGTTGCAACTCAAACACGTCTGAGTCGGATCTGTTGATCCCTTTGCTTGCCTTTTTACCTAATCGTTGATAAGCGTCCATTCTGGTGCCTGCAGGTCTAGGACTCTGGTCAGTGGCTTCATTCAGCCACGACCTTCTGATCGCCGTGTCTAGTTACGTGACTTACGTCGCTCAGCGCTGGTACCACGGGCGCACTCCGAAACCATACTGAGGAACTGCCATGTCGAGTCAAGTCACTCAAGTGTAAGATTCTATCTGAGTCCCTTTTCTTTAATCCCCTCTAACCTTCGTTGCGGAGCACTGACTGGCGTAGTGTACTGACCCGCACAACATGGGATCACCATCTGATCACGAATCAGACATCCTTGGTTGGCGCGCCATTATGCATGAACACGGCTACAAAGACTGGGACTATGACAATGGAGAGGGCGAGTATCTGAGTCCCATTGGGAATTACCCCGACCACTATTACTGGTCCCTCAATGATGGCCAGATCCACGAGACAACACCTTTGGCACAGTCTCCAGCTATGCCGAGCCCCTCAACTGAGAGTAAAGCTGCGGGCAAGGAGAACGTTGGTGTGGTGAGTTAATGGGCTTGGCAGTTTCGTCGTTGTCGCATCGCCGCGTCAGCGGTGTTGCACTCATCCTTGTGCTAACAGACACTCCAGCCTATCAACGAAAACCAAAGTTCTCCCTGTCCTAGTACACCCGTCCACACACTGCTGAAACGCCAGAGGTCGGATGAACAGCCACAGGTATGTGACTAGTGGTGTACAAGTTAGTATTGTGATGACATGCTCTGCTGCAGACTCCACACCGTGCGATCACAGGGTCATTACTGATGATACCTTGCACAACCCCCATTTCAACCCCACGACAAATCAAGCGTCGTCGCCTCCAATCTCCGCTGCAGCTGAGTCCTTCGCACTTCTGCACAGGCTCACGGGCATCCTATATCACCCGTCACGAGGCGGATTTGGTTGAGGCGCTGCAAGGTATGAGTACCGCTTTGGCAAAGCAATCAGAGATTTTGGGTGAAATTTTGAAGGAACTGCAATTTCAGCGCACCAGTAGGTCCGTTTAGCTTAGTATTATATCTGTACTACTACATCCATCATGCATGATCATAGTACCCCGCCAACTACACTTTTTTCCGTACTTGGTTAATGACACAAGGCCTCGTCACGCGCTTCACCCTGCACCTGGCGACGACGACGACGTACCCCTTTCCCCACTCTCACCCCTCACCCACCTTGCGACGACACGACGCCACCGCACGCACCCTCTCCCCTCCCTCACCCTCACGATGACGCCGACGCCGCACTCGCCCTTACACCGTGGTAATGACGCGCCCCCTCCCTCACCTCACCCACCTCGCCACGATGACGCAGCCATCACCGCACGCGCCCTCACCTTCACCTTCACACACCTCGCGACGACACGGCGCCGCCGCACGTACCCTCTCCAAGGTACGCCCACCCTACTCGTCACTCTGGCCCGTCTCACCCCCGTCCAGCTCACGTCGACGCAACACAGCGCGGCGCCCTCCCATCCCCCCTCACCCTCACCCACTTCACAACAACACGATGACGACGACGCCGCTGCACACGCCCTCTCTTCCTTTCCCTCTCTCACCTCGCGACAACATGATGCCGCCGCACCTGCCCTTTCCCCTCCCTGCCTTTCGCCACGCCTCTCGGTCCTCGCCCTCGCCCTTTGCTCTCAGTCTCGCCTAGCGACGACGACGACGACGCGATAACTGCGATCGCGCAGTTGTCACATCGTCGTCGTCGCCGCCTTCGCTTCGCCCTCCTCGCCCTCTGCCCTTGTCTCGCCGACGATGCGATAACTGCGGTAACGCCGTGGTCATCGCACCGTCGTCGCCTTCGCCTTTCGCCATGCCTCTCCCTCGCCCTCTACTCTCGTCTCGACTGGCCACGACGATGACGACGACGACGACGCGATAACCGCGACAGCGCGGTGGTCACGTCGTCGTCGCCGGCGCCTTTGTCTTTCGCCCTACTTCACCCTCGCCCTCTGCCCTCGTCTCGTCTGACGACCAGAACGCCAACGTCAACGTGACGTCGTACGCGTTGCGCAGGCACCCGCGGGTACCCAGAGTACGGGTATCGGTACGGGTGTCCAGACTCCATACCCGGCACTGACCCAGCACCCTGCTTGGGGGTACGGGTATAGGTACGGGTACGGGTACTGGCGCCGCCACCCGTGGGTATACCCGTGCAGTTGCCTACCCATCGCATTTTGTATCAGAAAAAAGAAGTTTGACGAAAAATTTCCCATGAGGTTGGTTCTGATATGGCCTTATTTACGAGGATTAACATCTCTCAGTCACTATCTATTTGGTCTAATTTGGGGAGTACCCCCAGGCCATATAGTGCTATCACGGCGCTAATTTGAATCGGGGCCAGAGTTGACATTGCAAGGTAAAGTACAGTAGATAGATTACAAGCCTTCTTCTCGGTTTCGTTCCATAGTACACATGTTTTCGTACCCCCATATGACCTAGTAGTAGAACTCAATGCAGAGGGCCATCTTGTCTTAGAGATCGCCCACTCTCGGGCCCTTCAATCGTTTACCCTGTGTCAAGCACAATATCAGTGCCATTTGACGGTCTCACGAGTGCTGCGTACCTCTCCTGAATCGTTCCATTTGGATTCTGAGGCAGATCGCGGTCGTTTAATACCAGCGTACTTCGCCGACTCATCCTGCGGATAATTAGGTGGGAGAGAGACACTTTTCACATCACGTACCCCACTGCGTAGACCGTCATCTTGATATTCCCAGAGTTTGCGATTTGCGAGTGTCTTGCTAACCCAAGAGTCTGGATCTTGAGCGTCCGCGAGTATGAGTGCCTCTCGCACGGCAGGATCTTCGTCTGCAAGGTAGCTCAACTGTGCATCTGCACGAGTTTCTTCTCGAAAGAGCCCTAGAATAATCTCCGCAGCACTTTCATTGAATGAAGAAGACCGTGAACTATGAGGTGAGACGTAATCAAAAAGCTGGTCGGCTTTGCCTCGGGAAGTATCTTTGTTTTTGTCTAGTGGGATGGAATTGGTGGTTTTGTCCCCAGCCTCAGGACTCAAACAGCGGGAAACATTGCTGGATCCCAAGTCGTCTTGGGACATGGCACTTGACTCAAGTGTTAACGGTGGGACTTCAAGTTGTGGGGATCCAAGGCATACTTTGCTTCGTCTAGATCCGTACAGCGAAAGCGGCTGTGTCACCTAGTGCCGATCCCGTCATAGATCCCCGTCATAGATTCGAGGACAAATGTAGCAAGAAGCAAGAAGGTTTCAACTGAATTGAGTGGAAACTGACACTTACATCCGATCGTGATGCTTCCAGGCATCATTCTGACAAGTTTGAATTACGAACGCGGCAGCAAAAAAAACTCAAATTATAATATTCTTTTGGAATTCCGACTTTGTGGATTTGGCGACGGCGATCCGATAGAATGCGTCCGGTTCGTGAACATTGCACACTCTCTCAATGACCTGCAGAAGACGCCTTCCTCCTGAGTTGCTGAGAATCATATTTATTCTTGCTTTGAAAAACTCCAAGGACAATGGTCGCTTCTTACTGGTTGATAAATGTGCTTATGAATGGTCCGTGTACTACTCGACATTGCGTGAAGGCACTAATATCAATCCGACAGGTTGAAAAAACACTTCTATCGCACTGTTGTCATTTCAAGTGATACCAGAGCATCGTCATTTATCTCAACACTTCAAAGACGCGAATTTGCCAGAGCAGCCATCGAGGTCTTGCACCTCGGGCCCTCTGTATCTGCTGAGCAGTGCATTAGGGTCTTGCAGCTTTGCGAGCAATTAGAGGAGCTTTCACTTCAGCTTCCTATGATATTCCGCCAAACTGTCGAGATTGATGGCACGCCCGAACGATTCCTCCCACACCTTGAAAAGTTCAAACTCAAGTTTCTCACTGTCAACTTATCCTGTATTTTCGGCGACAGTGATCCTGTGTATTTGCCTCGCATCCATCTCTTTTCACAGGTAACTCATCTCCACATTACCAATGCCTGGGTTCTGTGGGGGTGGGGTCGTAATACCGGACTCGACACCCTCGCGCACCTCACTCACTTGTCTGTGCATATTCACACCACACACACGGACACTGTCCACCTCAGAACCCTGCTACACCACAACAGCCTTCGCGCACTTGTGCTTTGGCGACGAGCGCCAGTATCTTACGAGCAAATTCAGCGGACTTTGTTGTCTGCTGATATTCTTGACGAGCGCATTGTGATCTTGAATAGCGTACTCTTCTTAGAGTACGCTTATGAGGAGCGTACATTTTGGAATTACGTTGACACGTTAATCAACTGGAGAAATGTATCTACTGGTAAGACCTCTTCAAGTACGCTCTACCAGCCTTTACGCTTACGCATTTAACATAGCTGGACCATATGATATTAACACCGCACTGTCGTACAACACCTTTCGGTTCCTTCCCATTACACTTCATCCACAAATCCACTGATTCTTTCGATTTTCGTATATTCTTGTAATGTGTAGAAAATAAATGTTGCTTACTTGCAATGGTGACTCGGATGAGAATAAAAGTCATTGATGGAGATGATGGCATGATGCAATGACGACAACTGGCCGACAATGGTGCAGCCACCGTGCACCACTGGTGTCTTACGCTGACATATTGAATCGAGACGCTCCAGGTTGCCTACAATTGCCTGTTAGGGACCTATCTATACCCTGCTCTGGTGGCATGGAGTGCCGACACTCGCTCAACCTTCTCTGTATGTATGTACTACTTATTACAGCTTCTCGAGATAGAATAAACACGTTCGATACATTGTACAAACGTCTTTGCAAGGAACTAATCCTTATTCTCACTGCGCAATACCTGTAACACTTCCGTCAGCACCTCAGTCTGTCTTGCCAGTCCAGCATTGAGTTCCTGGCGTAATTCTGCCACCAATCGCTCCAGCCTATCTATGCGGGATACTTGGGAGTCCCGGAGGCTGAATGGAGCTCGAAGGTGGTACCGCTTTGGCGCATGTGGTGGCACCAATGGAACGGATTTCGTTCCACTTCGAGTGTGGCTCAGCAAGCTGGCAAAACGCCGGGGAGTCTATGTTGTATTTGTGAAAACGATGATGAAGATCAGACAATCCCATACAGACCTGAGGCAAAGGGTCATTAGCATTGTCTTCAGAGAATTTTCTTTTCAAGCTCTGGCGGCCCTCGTGATGAGAGGAACTCTACCATGAAACGTCAGTATGCCATGATAGAAAAAAAACACTAGAGGCACCCTGTTTCGAGTCGGTGAAGGAGTGGCAAAATCTGAAATGCCAACCTGACTATAGATATCCTGACCATTCTCGTCAAGAGGTGCACCTTGTCCTACACCTCCAGCACGGGGCTGACCATACTCATCATAAGATTCTTCGGATGGGGCGTCATGAGGGAGCGAGTGTGAGCTGTGGTCCGAGCGATACTCGGGATCTCCAGGGAGTAGGTAGGGGGGGTTGCGTCTCCGAGGCATCGCTTGAGCGTGAAGGGGGGAAATTCAGTTGCCTGACTAGCTATTTGGACAGCATCAGCAGAGTTGATCCTGGTGGTACATAGGACTACCAAACAGTGCTAATGATCCGGCAGGGCCAGGCTTGAAGCATAGCAAAGTGCCGCCGATCGACGCTAGCCACTTTTTGGTCTGTCAGTTTGGAAATAGCGGACCTTGTTGTACCCACAAAAAGTCACGTACAATGCTTCAGCGAGTGTCACCAAAATGGGTTCAACTGGAATTTGTTTCTCCATCTTGCCTGACAATTACAACGCTTCCTGTTCCTGTGCCCATGATCCGGCAGGGTCAGGAAACACACCAGAGCAAACCCTTGCTATGCGCCAGAAGATTAATCATATGTTAGTGTACCAGTTTGAAAAATAATGAGCACGTACCAGCAAGATTTATTGGCTCACGGTGTACTGCCACATCTGCGCACACAAGTTGTCTTTGAGTTTCTTCGAATGGACTAGCAAACACGACTCGGATGGCTCGGGCGCTCTCGGGAGTCGGTCAGGAGCCATCATCAATTAGTTGAGGTAGAATAATATTTTACTAAGTTTAATGAGGTGCGCGTTTCCGAGTCAAGGTACCACACGTGACCACCTGACGGGTGCACTTCGTCCTTGATTCCTCATTGCCGTCATACCGTCCCTCAGTGTCTTCGCGTTTCCCCGCTTGGAGGCACGTTCATGTGACACGAACCTCACAGACTTTGTGCCAGATGATGCTGACAAGCATGCTTTGGGAAACAGGGTCAACGACGATCTAGAGCAAACACGGCATTGATTGAATCCCCTTCCATCCTGGGATCCAGGTACGTTAACTCTGGTAATGTACAGTGTCATGTTGTGATGGCAAAACGGAGTAACCTCAGGCCTCGCATAACCTCCGTGCCCCAAATAGACATTTTTTTGTCTTCTTTTTTCCACTTTCTTCCTTATCCAAATGAATACTATTCCTAGATCTAGCATGAGATCCTACTTTTATGGTACGGGGTATGCGCCGGATCATTGATCATTTTTGTCTGTCCTTTACAAAGAGTGACTCAGTATCTTGGAACCCCATAGCCCTTATGTCTCTCAGCCCCTCTGCACCTGGAACCCGCACTACGTCAAAGAGGCGTATTTCTACCCCCAACATCGACAATGTGCCTATAAACACGACAAGAACCTCGTAGGTGATTGTTTATAAATGTAACCTTCGCTAACCTAGTTCTGTAGTATCGCTTCCTACATTCGTGAAGGTCGCGCTATCCGTAGGCTTGTCAGCCTTACCGATCATGTCGCTGACCTTGTCGTGGAGTGTGACCGTCGCGTCATGCTAGAGGATAACAAGGATGAAGTTGAATCGGTCTCGTCTGATATGTAAGTAACATCTTGCCCGTACCATACTTTGTTCACATGCGGATCACAGGCAAGAACGCACTGTCTATGATGAGCTTGTTGAGTGGTGCCCATCTGTCAACAAGCTTTTGAAGTCCTCCAACCACGGAGCCGATGTGGACATGGTTTGTCAAGCAGTAAGTTTTTTATACACGTGTTTGTTCCATGCTCTCATCCACATCTAGCTGCAGAAAGGCGCAGACCGTGCCCGCGGAAGCGATGCACATACGCTGAAGACGTCGGTTGCCATCTGGCTTAATGCGACAGACCCACACCCTGTACCACCCTTCGACGTTTGGGGGAAACGAAAGAGAGGGTTCAACCACAATATCACGGGTCAGCTTCTTTGCCCAGTCGATTATAATTGGTCTGATCGGTTGTAAGTCTAATCTCTCCGAGTCCTTGAATCATTTTCTCAAAAATATCTAGCGTTCGCAATGCAGTCAAGGGAAGCGATTCTCGCTATCCCGTAACTGCATACATGTGGCCTACCTTCTTGTACCGAAACAACCTGTATAACGCGACACATCCGTCCGAGGGATTGTTCGAAGGTGAACTGTTATTGAGGGTACGTGGACTCCCATATGATGACAATGTCTAAACTTCTCTTTTAGGCATTCCAATGCATCTTCAGGTCCCCTAGTTCTGCTAGGGAAATCTCAGAGGATGCTGGCTATCGCAAAGCCCACAAGTTTTTCCGTACTCGCCGCGATGTTGCAAGCCTTTTGAAGATGCGCTCAGTACATCCTCGTGCAATTGCATATACTGCAGTCCAGGTGTGACGTTTACCGGCCTGTTGTATCCGACGGAACTAACGATCTATGCACAGCTTCGTTTTGCACTGTCGAGCTGCACTTCCTGGAGTATCCAGGATGACGATTTCGACTACGAGTTGTTCTACAACAATATAGTTGATTGGTTCGAGCGCCCAAGCTCGCAAGCAAAGGCACGAAAAGTCAATGAACTACTACGTTGGTGGAACAGGTGGGCCAACAAATCGAACGAAATCGGTGTACTCATTTTTTTCAGTTCCACATTTGGTCGTAATCAACCATCCGCCCTTAAGCCACAGGGGGTAGAAAAATTATCTGTGGCAATTTCTATGCTGTGAGCTGCACGATAATTCTTAGCTCGAGTGTTCTAGTAGTGTACTCGTCACGCCGTGTGCGCACAACGTGCTGTAGGAGTCCCGTTGTGTTTACTAATTATGTATTCTTTGGTTACATAAACAATATGCAACGTTGTGTGTCTGCGTAGGCCTCTGAGAGGGCCTACCTAATGAACCAGAGCAAGCTAGTGCCCATGTACCGCAAAAGCAGCCAAGTTCCGCCAATGGCCATACCTGCCCGTAGTGTCCTACTTTGTGCGGAACTCCCTACTGCCACACCCAAGTGCTGCGGCCTTTCCATCACCGGATGAACACGGACCTCTTCAAACGGCTTTCATTTGTACTTCTGCTATTCCTCATATGTCTCCCAGCAATGGATAGGCTTTTCAGCTGCGGGAAACCCTGCGATCGCTCCTTCCCTAACTCGAGAGCACTGTCTCAACACCGCAATTCCTGTTTATCTTACCAACAGAAGCAGAGGGAAATCCGCCTCAAGGCTCACCATGTGTTGGGATCGAAGAGAAAGTCGTCCTCAAACCCTCTGCACCGGACGGACGCTGCTGTGAAACGAGCCAAAGAGGTTGACTCGGAAGTACGTGATTCAACTAATGTGATGACCAGCGATTTGACATTCATCCTAGACATCTATCAATGACGACGTTTCAGTTTCAGAGCCAAGTCTAGGGTTCACGTCTGGGGCAGCAAATGATTCCTTATCTACCACGGCGACCAATCTAGATGACGTGTCCAAGCAGCATCCAACTACACTGCACGATGCACCAGAAAACGTCATGGTGAGCAGGTTTTGTTTGCTCCAATCTTTCTTATGCCGACTGCCTCCAGCTTCCTGATGCACCCGAGCAACGCCCATCTCGAACACGACGTCTTCCACACCGTTATCGTGATGAGCTACCAGAGGCTCCCCTCCCTGCAGTCTCTAGTACATCAGCGGCCAATCAACCTTCCCACATCCCCCGAGTCATCCTTCATGTCTTTGACTCGTTTAAAACGGCGTTTAACAGTTTTGGAGTTGCTCGCGACTATCGCCATCGCCCTACATATGATCCGGACGCCTTTGTATCAATTCATGACCTATCTGACCTCCCCCATGGTCCCAACCCTGAAACGACTTCGGAGGAGCCCGTCATGCCTTGCGAGCCCCATTCACCTCCATGGCCTTGGGAAAATATGTCCATTTGGCGACTAATGTCATGGAAGCTGACGGGAAGCGTCCAAAAGTCGAATGCTGAGGTCACTCGTCTGGTTCAAGATGTGATCCACGCCCCAGACTTTGATATCAAGGACTTGGCTGGCTTCAATTCCGCAACAGAATCAAGACGACTGGAGAATGCAAGTTCAACCACTGGCCCATCAAACATCTTTGATACCGATGGCTGGAAAGAAGCTACGGTAGAGATCTCGATACCGACACGAGACAAACAAGCAAATGAGCAAACATTTTCTATCCCTCACTTTATGTACCGACCTCTAACATCCGTCATCAAAGCGGCGTTTTCGGAATCGCTCTCCAAGTTCTTTCATTTTACACCCTTCAGACGTATCTGGAGATCTCCTTCGGGCCACGAGCAGCGTTTATACGATGAACTATACACGTCGGATGTGTGGAATAAGGCACATGACGAAATACAAAAGCAGAGGCGGTCGGACGGCTGCAAACTGGAACGTGTCATCGCAGGAATGATGTTCTGGTCCGATTCGACCCAACTTGCACAGTTCGGGCACACTAGTGCTTGGCCCGTATACCTCTTCTTCGGAAATCTACCAAAGCGCATTCGCGCATCCCCCACATCCGGTGCATGTCATCCAGTCGCATTTATTCCTTCCGTAAGTGGCCTCTTTGCTTATAAATATGATGTATCTAATAGATCGTCAGTTGCCAGCGTCCCTCGAGGGTCTTCTTGCGACTATAACCCGTAGGAAGAGCAATGTGGACCTGCTCGCGCACTGCAAGCGCGAGTTATTTCATGCAGTCTGGAAAATAATCTTAGATGACGAGTTCCTGGAGGCATACGAGAATGGTATTGTTGTGAAGTGCCATGATGGCAAGTACCGACGTGTATACCCGCGGATCTTCACGTACTCCGCCGACTATCCCGAGAAGTAGGTGCTGATACATTCTTCTTCTTCATAATCATGACGTTATTGTAGGATCCTTCTCGCCACCATCCGAGACAAAGGTAACTGCCCATGCCCCCGATGCCTCGTTCAGAAGCCAAAAATCGAGCACCTTGGTCGTACAAATGATATGAAGACCCGGATTTTGCACCTACGAACATATGTTCGGACGAAAATTGTCTCTGCAAGGGAAGCAATCTACAACCTTGGTGTCCCAGTCAAAGGTGCTGCCGTTGAGCGGCTACTAAAGGATATCTCCGTTGTGCCGACCCTGGTAAGTGTAGCTTCACTATTGCACTCAACTGGTAACCAATCATGTTATCTGCAGAATTCCTTCATGGAGCGACTGTCACCCTTAGGTTTTCAGCTTTTCCCAGCAGTCGTAATTGATTTCATGCATGAATTTGAACTTGGTGTAGTGAAAAATATCCTAAAGCATCTGATACGAATCCTATATTGTGTTGATCCATCTCAAGTTGCGGTATTGAATGAGCGGTATGCAGCTGTCCTGTTCCGAAAGGAAATATGTTGACTTTCATTTATAGATACTCCAAGGTGCCGCCGTTTGGAACAGGCGGCATCCGTCGCTTTCCCGATAATGTCGCTAATATGAGTCGGCGGACTGCCCGGCATTTTGAGGATATGTTACAGGTGAGTTTCGTCCTTTCCCATTGAAAATATACTTAAAAGCCTAGTGTGCTATTCCTGTATTCAATGGTCTATTTCCGGAGAAGCATAACGGTTCGATCATGGCTTTACTCTTTCGCCTGGCTGAGTGGCACTCTCTGGCAAAACTGAGGCTTCACTCCGATGAGTCGCTGGCCCTTCTTGACGAGTCGCTGAAAAGGCTGAGTACGCAACTTCGACAATTCATTAATGTCATCTGCATGGCCTTCGAGACTAAGGAGTTGCCCAGTGAGGCCATGGCCCGACAGAAACGCCAACAAGCTCAGGCAGAGGAAAGGCATATCGCCATCAGTCCGTCGACATATGGGCCCCGTAGCAAGAAAATCAACATGTCAACCTATAAATTCCATGCACTAGGAGACTATGTCAACACTATCAAAACCTATGGGACCACTGATTCATACACGACACAGATTGTAAGGCATCTTTGTAAATGTTGATGTATTCTTAAATTGAAATCAACGCGCACAGGGAGAGCTCTCTCACCGCCTAGTCAAGAAGTTCTATAGCCAAACCAGCAAGCGCGATGTTCGCAATCAGCTTGCAAAACAGGAGCGTCGTCTTACCCACATTCGGCGTCAACAGCAAGCCGGTAATGCATTGGAATTCGATGATGCCATGGTTTCACAGATGGACGGTGTACCTGAACTGCACCACGTCCTCAGTCATTCACCGAACAATACCGTCGACCTCCGGGGACTTTTTTGCAACCTCTGTGCGCAAGGTGATCCAGCAATCAGCGTAAGATCCGATTTTGTTAGAAATTGCTTCGAGCTCATCATTCCCCTCTAGGATAATTTTGTCTCTAGGTTGAAGGATCATATACTTTTGCGCCTAAATCAATATGAATGTGATAGGGACGAGCACTTTACTGCGGTTCAGCACAGTCAGGTTTATTTTATTGACAATCTCAATCGCATCACCGAATCAAAGACTTTCCGAATCAATTATACCTCTTATGACATCCGTCGTCAACAGGATTTCCTGCGCCCTGGACATGGTGATGTTGTCATGACCCTCTCGCATGAAGACAAAGTTGACGCCCACCCATTTTGGTATGCGCAAGTTCTTCGTGCCTACACCATCCCCTTCGTCCACGTCGCACCAGATTCGCGTAATCGCTCTCCCCAAAACATGGAGGTTCTTTGGGTTCGCTGGCTAGGTATCGTGCCAAAGTATAAGTGGGGGTTTAAGGTGGCTCGCTTACCGAAAGTTGGATTTGTTCCTGAAGAGGAGGACGATGCATTCGGATTCCTTGATCCATCCCTTGTTATCCGAAGATGCCACCTCATTCCTGTATTCTCGGAGGGTCGCACGGACACACTTCTGCGTCATGGTGAATCTATTGCAAGACAGCCTGGTGAGGTTGATGACTGGTGTGAATTTTATGTCAATATGTGCGTTCTCAGGGCGGAATGTTTTGATTAGTTGGCTGATTTGTGCAGCTTCGCGGACAGGGACATGTTCGCTCGTTTTACAGGAATTGGTGTCGGCCACACTGCCCAACACCACAGAGGCAATTCAGGGATTTGCGAGCATGACGACAATGACGGTAGTGATCTAGATGAAAATTGTGATGGTGTTGCTACTGAGGATGAGCAGGAGGTACCCATACAGGACTTCAATGTCGACGAAAGAGGCACGGATTCTGAGAACGACTCGGATACAGACCAGGACTCAATTGTACTGGATGGAGATGCAGATGACAGTGAGCACTCAGACGAAGGGGATTTTGAGTTCTAATTAGGGCTGTCAACTGCTTACCATACATAGTGTACTCTATCGTCGACGGCTCTTCAATTGGAATATCCATACTACTCATTGCTAGGCGGCGACGACGACACAATCGATACATCCTCATCTCACCACTTGCCCCCGCCTATCCTCCCTCCCTCTCTTGGCGACGACGACGACGGTGTTGTTGTCATCGCGCCCTCACTCTCATCCTCACCACCTGCCCTGACATACCCTTCCTCGTCCCCTCGTCTTGGCAGACAATGCCAAGAACATGCTGAGGACAATGCCGACGACACTGTCAATGCGTTGTTGTTGACGCGTCGTCCCCCTTGTCCTTAGACTCCTCACATATCTACTACCCATCTCCTCCCCTTGTCCTCGGACGACGATGCCAACGACAACGCCAACGACATCGTCGACACTACCCTCACTCTCATCGGTGCGCTCGCCTTGAGGAGTGATGGAAGTGACGGTACGACGCACACAATGACGTGTGTCATGCCATTGCTTCTCTCTTCGTTGTGCTGTCGCCCTAGTTGACCTGGCTTTGATTTTTCCATGCCAAAGCCGTTGGAAGCCAAGCCTGAGCTAGGGCTGTAGTGGCTAACATGCCGCTCAAATATGTAAGTAGGGCTAACGTACAGCACGGTTGACAGCCCTACTCAACATAGCTAATGCCAAAAGGAGGCCTATAGTCAGATATTCTACTTTCCTCAAGTAGTTGCATTGCTTGTAAATGTAGAGTATTCTGATACATATGAACTATTTGTGCCAAAGTGATCATTGGCTTATTATCGAGTCTAATAGTCTTAGCTTTTATCAAATCACGGGTTTGTTTGGTAAATTCAGAAATCTCGACGACTCTTTGAGACAAGCTTATAAGAGCATATGGCAACACCCTCATATGATACAGTCTATGCAGATGGCGCCATAATATTAGTCTTTGCTGTTGCATGCCAAGGTATAATAAGGGCATATAGATCACTGTCTATTTGACACTATTTGGCTATAACCATATGACCATGCAACGATATCATTGTCCCTGTGATGTGGTGTTCAAGTGTGTGTACTCGTTTCCTTGACTGCAATCCCACACAACGGTTCCTCTGATTGAACCCGCGACGAGTCTTTCCGAGTCGGGCGAGAAATCGACGATGCTGGCCCACGAGCCATCCCAGTGTTTGAAGACTTGCTCGTGCGTATTTGCGTTCCACACTAAGACGCCCATCTCGTATGTCCCAGCTGCGATCCATTTGCCGTCAGGAGAGAAAGCGACATTGTACACCTGGCCCGTGCTCGTGTTTGCCATATGCTTGCGACCGCGGGTTTGCCACACTCGAACATCCCCGTCGTCGCTGCTCACGAGAAACTTGCCATTTGGTGAGAATCCCACTGCCCATACTGCACAACCCACATCGATTTCAATGGGCTGCGACTCTATTCTCTCATTGGTCAGCAGAAGCACCTCCGTCTTATCAACACGCACCAGTCATACTTGGCGGAGGGGGTATGCATCAGAGGAGTGGTCAAAGTCAAGGAACAAGGTCGTATGGCTCTATACACGTTGTCTCTTATCACTGCGTCATCTCGGCGCTATTATGCGATAACTTGCCTCGTAGTATGCATCACCGGCCGCCAATGCTCATCGCATACGATCAGTCGTCGCACTGCCAAGCTTCGTATTGTGCGTGTCTCTGGAACCCGAGTTTACGCTAACCATTTCGTAGTGGCAACTTTTACTTAATTCTTGTTGCGACAGTCTCCGTAAGTCACTCTGGTCTTGCTCTAAGGCTGAAGAAGTTCTCTTCAAACCTCTAACAATTCTTACTTCGTGTGGTGGGTATCCACGGCTGATTTCCATGAACTTCACTTTTATACTTCACCAGCCACAGAAGACTCCCCTTTTGGTCGAGGAGAGTGTCTAGGTTGATGTTTGTATGTATACCTATAGAGGCGCTTCACTCGGACGTGTATCACCAATTATATTCAGAGTATGGTCACAATCGTGCTACCCCGCGGCCTGCGTCCGCTCCAACTGCTTGTCCACGACAACAGGTCGTCCATGACTCGCATGAGCAAGATCAAATAACCGATTCTCTCGCATCCGCGTCAGCAACTGTACGAGCACCAACGGCGTCACCACGCCCCCGCCCTCCATCTTCCTCGACTCCTCCGTCCCTTCCCCAGGCGTACCCACCCGACTATGGCTCGCACTCAAGCTCTCCGAAAGCGTCCGCTTTAAACTCCCCCTTGCTGTCGTCGTCGTCGTCGAATACGGCGACCCCCCGTGCGCGTGTCTACTCTGGAAGGCACCGCGCGCGGTATCGTTTCCGTCCCCGTCTTCCCGATAGTGTCCTCATGCTGAGTAGAGCGAGATAATTTCTTGAGCGATTGTGGCGACGAGCGACATTGACACGTTCAAGCCCGCAAAGAAGCCAACGATGTCCTGTGATTTCTTGGCTTCGATGGACGCGTTGGATGCTTGGCAGGATCGCCAAAGTGGATTGGGGTGGACATCGTTCGAGGTCGATTTTTGTAGGAAGAGGTTCCTCGTCGGGTGGTGTAACACGAGAGTAAAATAAAAGGCGGTGATGGCGAGCAGGTGAGGGGGGTATAAGAGACACAGGTCCGACCGGTAGGTGTCGTTGACGATGGACCTAACTGTCATCTTTGAGCAACCCGGCGCCAAAGAATGGAATGGACACAACGCACCATGCGATTTGGAGCGCGTCTTCGCTCAGCTCCAGATGTCCCTCGCCCGTTGCCCAATACCGTGGCCCATCGTCGACCTCTCCGCCTACTTCGCCCGCTTCAGCCGTCGAGTCGCTCGCACTTTCTTTCTTACACAGTGCCGTAAGCGTGCGGCAGGGATGGAAAACGGTCAAGTTGCATTTCAAATCGGCGACGAGGTAAAATTCCATTTCTGCCAACTTCGAGTTGTCAGAAGGAAACGACTTGACTCCAAAAGGCTGTTCTGTGTCCAATGGCATGCCGTGAGACGAACGTGAAAACCGACGACAATCGACCAACAACACGTACGGCTAAAGAACAAGCGGGCTTCCGCGACGACGTTCTTGATGTGCACAGGCGACTCTTCCGCTTTCCCAGCGACATAACAGCAGGGGGCGATGACGACGAACGGGTCTGTTTCGCAGTACAATTTTTTGACGTAAAACCTGCGAAAAAAGACGATCGCCGTCGCAATCACGCGTTGGCGAAAATTGAGCTTCTTGCCCAGCTTCGAGATGACTGTTTGTTTGACTTGTGCTTCATTCACCAGGTAACTAGGACGACATATCAGACGTACCGTTGGCGAAGAAGATGGAAAAGTAAGTAAATTATTCGGGGTCGTCGACGTATTGGAGGTCCTCGGCACGAGCTTGCTGGAGCGTTGCACGGTCTACTAGTCATCGCTTTGGTAGCCATGAAGACGTGTCCGACGCGGTTGGGTGTGGAAGTTCGAACTGAAGCGAGAACGAATACCATTTCCCACGGACTTGAACTAAGTACTACCGTGCATCCATGATGATTGCCAGGCCATCGAGCAGTCGCGAAAGCTACGCATTAGTTTCTCAAAGTGCTGTAAGGCTGCACAAGTTTGTGCCATGGTATAATGCAGAATGATATTATTGGGTGGCTGATGTAAGCGTCACGCGCTTTGGAGATGGGCCGTGGGAACGTCCTGGGGCTTTGCCGCAGCGAGTCAGCTGTTACACCCGAATTTCGCGATGCAATAAAGCCGAAGCCCTATGAAAGATCAGCCCAGTTCTAGCTACCACCCATCGCCGTGTCGTCGACGATAATGCGTCGAAATCGTTGGTATGTCCTCGTAGCAGTGACAGTCGCCATTACTGCCGTGAAATATGCCGCTCACACAGGGATGA
>JBBPJL010000014.1:0-71441 GCA_038088675.1 Xanthoconium separans | reverse complement strand
ACCGTGGGACCTATGCAACTCCGAAGCCTCTTCCCTTCAGACTTCCGATCAGACTTGAGTCGGAGGTAAAGGTATTGACCGGTTTTGACAGGAATCCATCCTAGTATGGTGTGTAGGATACAAGTAGCTCTACTATATATATGTTGAATGCAAGTAGGGTAATGGGGGTATGGTGGGTATGGGTGTGGGTTGGGTTCTGCAGACCTATACTCATACCCATATCCATAGAGTGGGTTCACCTTTAAAACATATGATGCAACCACACTGCTCTCTTGAAGAGTCAGTATATATGTACTTTCTACACTTCAAGTGCTTCAGTGTTTACACTTTCAGGCCCTCATCTATCAAATCAAAACATGGAGGAAGCTGTGACACATGTAGATTGTCAGACTATGAACACTATGAACACTATGGATGGTGTCCAGTACTGTCTGGTACTGGGCAGCAACTTCCTACACTCATGTTATCAATGTAACAACTAGTGTTTTGGGGTCCAGGGTCTGATTTTTTGACCTGCAATTAGTGCAACCCACAAAAACTAGTTAAAGTTACAAGTGGTGAATGGGTGTTATTATAGATGCTATCTGTTCAGAAAACCTTGCCAACTTGCAATTGAGATCCTCCCAGAGAAGCCATAGGGTGACATTTCCCAAGTTATAAGTGACAGCAATGTTAGCACAGCATTACTCACACCTATTTAGGGGAAGATCTTTCTATCTCCTCTCCAATCAACCACATGAAAACATTACACCACATTATTTCCTGTGTCATTGATGTTCTTTGTTCTAGCCAACCATGTTCCTCTCCAATCTCCTCTCCAATCTTCAAGTCAATTTTTATAGAACTGCCAACAGAGGTAATCACTCATATTCTTGGTTTCCTTGCTGTTTGTGACATCATTTGAATACACAGAGTAAGCCCAATGGTGTTTGCCCATCTATGGTTTAACTCAAATCCACATATCTGATAGGTCTCCAGGCAATTGCATGACATTACATATGAGCATGTGATATGGACAACAGTGTACAGGACTGCACAATTACCTCGTCCACCTGGACCATTCCCTTCCCAATCAACTTCCTTTCTTGAGCAAGCTCTGGTACAATCTGCTCAAATAGCATGCTCATGGATGACTCAGCCTGGCATCAGCATCATTCAACAAGGTGATGGCTTTGTGGTGCTTGAAAGATGGCTTATTTGCTGTAACACTTGCACCCACTTGGAGTTTGTGGCATATGACCTTAACTCCAAGGAATATCTTTATTCTCACCAACTCTTGTGGAAATGTCCATTGCAGACCAAGCCATTGGTATGGAGTGCATGTGCTGCAGTATCCCATGATGGATTGCTTGTGTATGTTATGTTTGCAATGGATAGTTCTTTCCCATTGTCTGTACCATCCTTCATAATTAGTGTTGAAACTATTTATTCTGATAACCTTTATCTTCCAGGACACTTATGGAGTTCCATATGGATGGTGATTCTCTCACACTTTCCCTTGCATTGGACATTCCCCTACCACCAACAACTTTCTCAACAGTGAAGATGATTGGCAAACATTCACCATTTTTACACATATATGATTATCCTAACAGCTTTGACCTGTTCTTCAATGTGGAAACCCAGTCATTATATAGATTTCATCAATTCAGATCAGCACTGGTAGGCTATGATTCACATCTGCTACTATGAAACTTACTTATGTTGATCAGATAGATCCAGGATATGATTCATCCATTACAACTATCATATTGACAAACACACACATTATTGCTTTTTATAGCATTAAGCTGCATAATGCTTCTGCAGATACAGAATCAACACTTGTCCAAGCCTTCACAACCTCTGCTGATCCACATGTCAATAAACTTCAACTCACACATGAGGCATTGTTGTCAGACAATTATGATGATAATGACCTCACTCTAATCCAAAATTCTATTGTGGATCCAGTGTCAGGCACAACAGTTCTCCGAATTCTACGTCAATTCCAGGCCCCACTGGATTATGGAGAGCAGGGTGCATTCTATCATTGCTTTCATTGCATTGACCTCACATTGACCAAACACTCATCCACCAACACAATTCTGCCAATAACAATTAAGGATGAGGATATTGATGCCTTTCTTATTCCAGATCACTCACACTTGTTTATGCCAAGAATTCCTGCCATATCAGATGATGGACATGTGTGAGGTTATCTCTATTGTGATAAGATCACAAATAGAAAAAAGACTCGATATGTTGTACCATTTACTATTGATGCTAGTGGTTGTAGATGTGTCATAATCTTTCCCAACAAGATTAAAAAACTAGTACAAGCATAGAACAAGTTTATCTCTATGATCTGTAATATATGTACAGACAGGGGTTCCGCTCAGTTGTACAGTGGCTAAGGATCAGCCCAGGTCGTGAAGAGTCATACTCCTGCATCCAGCAAGGAGTGGGATAATGAGGGGAAGACAGGATGCTCTGTGGTTGGCTAGGAGAGCAGGTGTTTGTCTTCAGGAAGAGTCTTGCTAGAACATCTATGACCAAGATGTCTAGGAGGAACAGTGGTTGGCCATAAGCAAGAGTATGGCGACTCTTGATGTCCATAGGTGTGGATGACAATGATGATAGTACTTCCTGAGTACTGGTATATGTGGTAAGGCTTCTGCCAGAGCCTTGAGGTAATAGTGTCCCTGTTCGTCAAGGTGAAGAAAAAGAATGAAGTGGTCCGGTCTGGTGGTACTGTCGATGAACCATGGATTCTGTAACAGGGGTCTTAAAACAATGGTAGGGTTGAGAGTGGATGAGACTCAGAGATGGCCTATCACCAGTACACTAGTAGATGAGAGTGGATTACAAGTACAGGCAATGTACATAAGTTGCAGTAGAGGTACAAGCATGTACACTATGCATAGAACTAACTTAGAGTATTGAGGTACAAAGATACTCTACTTTACAGTGTCCAGAGATGGTGCACAGACCATCAGGGTAAAGGGTGATCCTAGGAGGATAAAAGGAGCTCCCACATCAGGAGTGGAAGAATAGAATCAAGTGAAGTCCCACTGTCATGAAGATCAGAAGGGGACCAATGGGATTGAAGGATCAAAAAGGGATACATGCACTATTATGACTATAGAGTCCATATGGCTTTACAAGTGATGGAAGATCAAGAAGGGGATCCCATCAGGAACAAGGAAAGGATCAATATGGAGATCTACTGTCTGAAAGAGTGGAAGGATCAGCATATGATCAGGAACATATCTAGATGCCATAAGTGGACAAGGAGTTCCACATGGCTGTACAGTGGGTGTGCTTGATAGCCCTACATCATGAAGGGTTGTACTCCTGTGCAGGAGGAGTTGGAGTAATGAGGGGAAAGGGACATGTCCTATGGTTGGCTAAAGAGGTGTTGTCCATCTTCAGGGAGGGTACTGCTAGAGCATCTATGTCCAAGATGTCTTAGAGTACAAGGGTTGGCCATGAGTGTTATGGAAAACATGGTTCACCAGCAGTATCACTGGACCAGACCAATTTATTCTTTCTTTGCCTTTCCTTGACAGACAGGGACCACGTTACCTCAAGGCTCTGGCAGAAGCCTTATCGTTCTCATGAGTACTCTGGGAGTACTACCATCATCATCCTCATCATAGGACACCTCAGGAGTCGCCATACTCTTGCTTATGGCCAACCTTTGTCCTCTCTAGACGTCTTGGTCATAGACCGTCTAGCATGACTCTTCCTGAAGATGGACACCCATTCCTAGCCAATCCTGGAACCCTCCACCTTCCCCTCATTATCCCACTCCTCACCAGTTGCAGGAGTATGACTCTTCATGACCTGGGCTGATCCTCAGCCACTGTACAGCCGAGCAGAACCCCTTGTCCGCATATGGCACTAGATGCATTCCTGATCATCTGTTGATCCTATCACTGATCCTCATCATCTTGAGACAGTGGATCTCCATTTGATCCTATTCCTAGTTCCTGATGGGATCCTGTTCTTGACCTCCCATCACATGTACGCCCAATGGACTCTATAGCCATATAGGGCATGTTTCACATCTTGATCCTTTGATCCCATTGATCCTATTCCGCTCTTCACAACAACGGGACTCCTTTTTGATCCTCTTTGTTCCTTCCCGTTGTGGGAAGCCTGTTTGATCCTTCATGGATCACCCTTTACCCTGATGGTCCATGCACCATTCAGGATACATATATAGAGAGGTACACTTGTTCGGTTGTATCTCTAAGCTAGTTCTACGCCAGAATACCTGCTTGTATTCATACTGCACTTCAGTGCCCTTGTACTTGCAATCCTATTCTCACTCACTGGTGTACTGGTAGAGGGAACCCTCTTGAGTCTCGTCCACTCTCAACTTTGCCTCTATTTCACACCTCTTTATCTTCCGGCTCTTCAAGGCATTAGCTTGCACTTGTACCCTCAAGACTCCTCGTCGGTCTCACACATCTGTGCTTGACCTCCTTTACGAACAGGATGGTACTTGGCTGGGCTGGCTGGCTCGCAGTACACTAGGTTGTATCACTGCTCACTTCATCTCTCCATCACAAATGGTTGCAACTAACTTCGCTAGGGCATCAGCTTGCAGTAAGCATAACACAGACCCTACAGAGACTCCAGTTCAGCACTACACAAAAAATACACAATTTCCATTATTCCACACTACCAACATAAGTTTTTACAGTATACCTGTGTCTACAAAGTTGAATGAGCAAAAATGATGTGGTAGTTCTTGAGATCATGTAGTTTTGTGTGGTCAGCCTTTGTCACACAAGTTGTCACTTGCTGACTACCTGCCAAATTGGAGCTTCAATCATACTCCTGAACACATGACATGACCATTCTTCAAGTTGCACATCAAAGGGTGCATCACTGGCGATGACAGGCCATTGAAGACAAGCTTCCACCAAGGACCCAGCATATGAGGTCTGAATGGAGCTTGCTGTCCAGCAACTTCATGATCAGACTGACAACCTTCCTCACTTTGGACTCAAAGTCTTTATTGACTCATCATAAACTGGATTTGCTTGCCAGCTTGTCATCAGGCAGTCCCATGTCTCATACTCATGTTCATTGATATTCCATAGCATTCCCTTGATGCCACCCCATGTTCTATACACTTACCCCCAGCTAGTCATTCTGGAAATAGTGTACAGTCCAGGGCTAATGCCCATTAATCAGCTACACACTGTACATGCATTTACTGTAGCCCTCAATGATAGCCTAATCAACATATCTGTAGGTTGTCTGCAATGACTGGAGCCAGCAGTCGGAGTCTGAACTCAACTTGTGACAGTCCGTGGTAATTTGTGACCGAACTGGGGGTAGGTGCCGAACTGGGGGTAAGGGATAGTATTATCATAAATTAAGTACTATACTACCTGTACTCGGGTTGTCATACCTTGTCGTTACCATTGTGCCACAGTCCACGCGTTGTTGCCGTCGTCGCCATGTTGACGCCTTGGAACAGATCCGGAGGCGAGCAGGTGCGTCAAGCGAGCCATTGGGCTCGTCGGCGCATCGGGCGGGGTCCAGGTGCCAAGCAGGGGCATCAAACGAGCCATTGGGCTCATCGATGCGCTGGGACGGGTTCAGGAGGTGGGCTGGCACATCAAATGAGCCGTTGGGCTCGTTAGTGCGCCAGGAGGGGTCGAGGTGGCCAGCGGGGGCGCCAAGCGAGTCGTTGGGCTCGTCAACGCCTCGGAAGGGGTCCAGGAGGTGGGCGGACACCAGGAGAGGGCCCAGGTGGCAAGCGGGGGGCGTCGATGCGTTGGGAGGGGTCCAGGAGGTGGGGGAGTGCATCTCAACGGCTCGTTGATGTAACAGGAAGGGTCCAAGTGGCAAGCAGGGATGTCAAACGAGCCGTTGGGCTCGCCAACGCATTGGGATGGGTCCAGGTGGTGGACGGGCGCCAGGAGGGGTCCAGGTGAGAGGTGGATGCGTCGAGCGAGCCGTTGGGCTCGTTGACGCATCGGGAGGGATCCAGGTGGCAAGCGGGGGGCGTCAATGTGTTGGGAGGGGTCCAGGAGGTGGGTTGGCGCGTCAAATGAGCCGTTGGGCTCGTCGACGCGTTTGGAGGGATCCAGGAGGTGCGTGCGTGCGCCAAACGAGTCGTTGACGTGCCAGGAGGGTCCAGATGGCAGGCGGGGGCGTCGAGTGAGCCGACGTGCTCGTTGACGCGTCGGGAGAGGTCCAGGAGGTGGGCAGATGCGTCAAATAAACCGTTGGGTTCGTTGACGCGTTAAGAGGGGTCCAGGCGACGGGCATGTGTGCCGGGCGAGTCAAGATCGACTGCGAGCGTTGTGTGGCTTGATGGACTGGATATTCTTTGGGATGAGAGCGCGTTGGGATATGAGGGTATTCATGCGTTCCAGGAAAAAAGGATATGGGACTAGAGGTGACGGAAGGAGTAGCATTATAGAGTCATAGAATTCGGATTACTTAAATGTCTGGTCTGCGAACAGAAAAGATATACATACGCCCTAGAACTGGTGGTAGTGCTGTTGCTGCTGCGCTTGCTGCTGCTGTGCCGGACATGGCGGGCGTATTGCTCTGCTGACTCAGCACGTACATGCATACCCACGCAGCCTCAGCAAAGTTCCGCTGCCTCAGATATTCAAGTTGAACGTGCTGATGCTACTACACACAGTACTACATACACAATTCGCGAGAAGACCATGTTGACGTTACCCTGCCAGTGGATCCACATCGTTCAATGGACATCCAATTCGCGGTCATGTTGGTGTGCATAAGTTATCCAATATTGGACGTCGTGCCGATCAACTCGGGTGCATGAATCAAGATGCCGGTACTATGTTTACAAGTGGTAACTCACAGTCACTCTTCAGACCGCAGCATAATTTGGGGCAAGGGAACAGGTCAAACTGACACTTAAATTCACACTGTTGAAGGTGACCTTGGAAAACCCTCCTAAGGTATTTCCCCCAGACGAACTTGATCCAACTCGAATTTCAACGACTCATCTCGGCTTCTGTTTCCCCAGACACGTCACCAAACCATTGCTCTTGAATTCCGAGTCAGTGTGCAAGATGAATGGACCATTGCTGACTGTGATGGGGTTGTCCTTGACCTTGCTGGTCACTGTCATATGCACCAAGGATAGTGCCAAACGCGAACGTCCTTTCAACTGCATGCCATTGTCACTATACTTCAATATCTCTAGAACAGTCATGACCATACTTCTCTCTCTCACCCTTGCTATTGCGTGGTATCGTCAAGATACACGGCCACCAGGCAATCGCTCAGCAGACGAGACACCCTATATTGCCATCGTGAGTTGAGAACTGATGTAAATATCACCCTTTGATACTGCATGCTCATGATTATAATAGCTCTACGGGGTGTCTCTCACATTGCTATCGGTATTTGGTCTCGATTTTGGTCTCAGTCGGCTGATTCAACACGCGGATCTCGCTTTCTTGGTTGCCTTTGGAGTAATTGCATATCGTGACCTGTGGCCATGGTTTACCTTGGCAGGGTCGACACATCAACCTGATCTGTATGATGTGGTGGCGGACGCTTTACTTTGTATGCTTGGGGTCATCATACCACTTACAAGCCCCCGTGAATACCAACCTGTAAAGGACCCAGTGCGTAATTTCAGAGTGGAACGGCTACTTGCGCTGCATGATTCACTCTTCCAGCAGCGTCACGAGGAACTCCACCCAGAACAGACCGCATCCTGGTTGGCATCCCTGCTTTATTCTTGGCTCAACCCATTGGTTAGCATAGCATGCAAATCTCAGCATCTCGCTGTAGACGCTCTGTTCCCCCTCGCTGATTATGACCATGTGGATGTATTAGTTTCTCGAAATACACTTGTAAGTCGACACGCATGCCGTTTGCGTACTACCAGATTAAATCATTTCATAGCATTTGGAAACGGACAACCCTACTAGTAGAATTCATCTCTTCTTTGGTTTATTGAAGGTTTTCTGTAAGCTCAGTGTGGTGCCCGTAAGGGCATGGCTTTGCTAACATCTTGGACAAGCATCTGAACATATTGTATTGATGTTCTTAGTCTTGATTCAGGTTGTATTACAACTTGGAAGTCCATTCGCGTTGGCGCAATTTCTCGGGTACGGTATCTAGATAGTTATCCATATTGCTCATTGACATCTGCCTAGGTACATGGAAAACCAAGGGAAAGGAGCAACGATACGACCCATAGTGTGGATCTTACTCCTTTTCCTGAGTCCAACCATGTACTCCATCTCATGCCAGTGGTCCACCTTCATCTTAGTAAGTAATTCAACCAATTTTGGCGAGTAAATTTTAATGGACGATTTCTTCGCAGACAAGGATGGCTGTGCACACAGAAGTGCTTCTTTCAAATCTCGTATTCAGCCATGCCTTGCGAATCAGACTTCATGGTGGAGGGAGTAGCATCGCACCTCAAGACGGGATCAATGCAAGCAATCAACCGAATCTCATCGGTACCATAAACAACCACATGACGACAGACTTAGTGAATATAACGGAGGCCAAGGATTTCCTTCCAACTAGTATGTCTGCCAGATATTCTCTTGTAGATGTCGGTAGGCTAAAAGGATTGAAGTGGTTGGTGTCCCCGTGCAAATCATCTTATGCATTACCTTCCTTTACAGTATTTTGGGCTGGAGGCAAGTTGAATGAATTCAATGTCACAAATTCATTCACTGACATGAAGCAGTTGTCTGGTGGGTGCCGTAGTTATGGTGATCCTCTTTCCGGTTCCAGGCTACGTTGGTAGTTGGTTCCAAAGCGTTGAGGTAGAAAAGATGAAACAGGTTTGTTCATCTTATTTTGAGCACGTGTCATGGACTCATACTCTCAGACGGATGCCAGGGTGCAACTTGTGAGTGAAAGTAGGTACAAATTCGGCCCCTCGCCGTACGCTGTCGAACATTGAGTCCATTCAGGCATGAGTGTCCTCAGGATGATCAAGCTTTTCGGGTGGGAGCGCAAGATTACCAGCAGGATTGAAGGCCAGCGTGTACAAGAGCTTTCCTGGACCAGGAAGCGAGCGTTCCTTCAGCTGCTGAACAACATGATCAAGTATGTATATCTGCTCATCTATCATCAAAATAGCAATAAACTACCCGTAGCTTCATTATCCCCATTTCCGTGATGCTTATCACCTATTCTGTATACGTGAGTCGTCGAACCATGCTCAAATTGACTGAACATGTAGGCATGTTTATGGTAGACGCTAATCGCCGGGAAAAACCTCACTGGCAAGTTAACTTGAAGCTTTTTATCATATTCGTATGTTTTACGACATATTTCTTCAGCGTCCATTGTATTCTCCTCAATGTCTGGTAAGGACAAGCCTGTGTTATATGAGCATCATGATGAATCCAGTACATAGTGTTTGATATACTCCAGCTGCAAATTCATATAGTGGCAGAGTCCGTACCTCGCTTCATCCGAGGTCTTGTATGCCCTTTAATTTTTTTGGTCGCGGACTGACAGCAACGTCTAGGCAAGGTTGCACTTGATCGCATCAATGTATTTCTGTCCCATGTATGTATTGACTCCACCGGTCTGCCCGCTACTAGCTGATTAGGACCTAAGAATGACACGGTTGGAAAACTTCTAACACATGAACGCGGTATTTCTCCTGCCGAGGGAGACAACATTCCTGTTGACGTGATCGGGATCTCACGTGCTACTTTTTATTGGACCAAGTCGAAACTCAGTACAGAAGCCCTTTGCAACAAACACTTTACGCTCACGGTCCATGATGAACTCGTCTTTCAGCAAAACGAGCTTAACCTCGTCACAGGACCCACAGGTTCAGGAAAGACATCGTTGCTCATGGCGCTTCTCGGCGAAATGCATTTTCACCCATCCGTGCCGTCGTCTTGGTATAATTTGCCGAGACATCTCGGTGTCGCGTATGCTGCTCAGGAGTCGTGGATACTGAACAGAACCATTCGGGTAAGTTCTTGGATGTAGAAGGGGATCGAGCTTTCGATTCTGATCATCAGAACAGGATAATATTCTTTTCGGCTCGGATTTTAATGAAGATCGGTACATGACAGGTTTTTTTTTTTTTTTGGTCTTCTACCATTTAGATCTATATCTATTCATTGGAATTGCAGTGCTCTTCCAGTGCGCATTGAACCCTGATCTGGCACTTATGGCACACGGAGATCTCACTGAGGTTGGAGAGAAAGGAGTGACCCTGAGGTTAGTGTTCTCAATTCTGTCCCGCAACATTTCCTAACATCCGTGAGACAGTGGTGGACAGAAGGTGAGGACGATACATCGAAGGAATGTCTGGGGGTGACCCATGACGTGGAATGAAACAGGCTAGGATAACACTCGCGCGAGCCATTTATTCCTCTGCTCAAATCCTCCTCCTCGATGATGTAAAGCAAATGATTAATGCTTTCCAAATGATCATACAGTGCTGACGAACTTCTGACAGGTTTTTGCAGCATTAGATGTCCACACTAGCCATTGGATTGTCGACCACTGTTTTCGAGGTGATTTAGTGAAGGGGAGAACCATCATCATGGCAGTATGTATCTCCTCGCACCCAGTTCCGTTTCTGAATTTCTGCGGCTAGACTCATAATGTATCGCTCGTGAAGGACATCTCTCGATGTGTAGTCACCCTGGATAACGAAGGTCATGTTCAGAGTCACAGGTCGCTGAAACCTGGCAATGACACAGACATGGATGTCCCTGATATTGCCCAAGACAAGCAATTTGAGGCAGCCGGTCCATCCCTTTCTATATTGGGGGACGCCATTCCATCGATGGGGGGGGAAGGCGAAACGCTGACAATGGTTGAAGAGATAGCTGAGGGTCACGTTGGTTGGCCTGCAGGTGAACGACACTGCCAGTGGGAGCTCTGGAAATTGTTCCACTAAATGTGTCCTCAGTCTTCCTTTACCTCCTCGGATGGGGGGGTAGAACACCCGTCTTGAATTGGTGCTTGTTCGTTCTCGGCTTGTCTGCCACGCATGTTACCAAAGCCGCCCAGTCGTGGTATCTTGGCTATTGGGCTGAGCAATACCGGGAATCCTTGGTGGTTAATGTTGGACAGTAAGTTTTGAGCTTTCTATATTCGAAGCAATTGTCAATAGCCTCGCCTTCAGCAACATCACAATCTACACCCTCCTCATGTGTTGTACCGTAACTCTTTATTCCTTGTCGTGTACGGTCAACTTGTTAGGGTCGCTGAGGGCTTGCAAGGCAATTCACGACCAACTTGTCAAGAAGATTTTTGGTGCTACATTCAGGTATTCTGTCGTTTCCCACTCTCTGTTTCATTCTATCTGAAGGTCCCTGTAGATGGCTCGACACGACCCCATTGGCCCGAATTATCACAAGATGTACTCAGGACATCGGTGCAGGTACGCAAGCCGCTCTTGCAACTTGCGACTATACAACTAACTTGCGCAGTGGATGGAGCTTTCTCCGTGCACTTGGCCGCGCTAGTAGAGATAACAATCTTAATGCTAGTCAGCTTGGTTGCTGTGATTTATTTCGCCCCACCCTTTGCACTGTTCGGCTTGGTTATTGCAATCATCGGTGGGTGGTACGGACAAATTTATATGAAGGCAGAGTTGTCAGTCAAACGGGAGATGAGTAATGCCAAAGCACCCATGTTGGCCCACCTGGATGCTGTCCTCACTGGCTTGGGTGAGCTGATTTGGAGGCGTGTAATGAATGTTTCATTAAACTTGTTCCAAGTCTCTATTCGCGCCTTTGGTGCACAACACCAGTTCATCAAGGAATATCACTCAAGCATAGACCACTACACCAGGGTTGCTCGCACATTCCACACTCTCAATTGGTAAGCCAGGTTGTGCAGACATACCCTGATTCCATGCCACTGAAAATGTCTAGCTGGGTGACTGTTAGGCTGGAAGCACTCGGAACCTTGTTCACGGCAGCACTGGCAGCCTACTTGATGTATGGGCATCACAACATCAACCCCTCGAACGTGGGATTCTCTTTGGATACAGCTGGTACGCTGCAGAGTTGACGATCGCTGCACCTAGTTGACGGATTCCCGTAGTTACATTTAGTAGATTCATTCTGTGGTGGATAATCACGTACAACGAAACGGAAATCAACGGTACGTTATCATCGAAATAAAGTGTATTCACTTTCACTGGTGTATTGACTTCGCCCCTAGCCAATAGGTAAGTTCCTGGAAAGTATACAAATGTGCTGCTAGAGCATGCTTTCTTGCAGTCTCGAACGCATTGCGAGTTACATGGACATGGAACAAGAAGAGGTTGACCCGCCCACCAAGCGCAGTCCACCCGCATACTGGCCGTCTTCAGGAGACTTGCGGGTGGAGAGCCTATCGGCTCGCTACTCGGTCGTGCGTAGGTCTATTCTATGGAGAGCATCCCAGCTGATTTCGCCCGCTTAAGGATGGCCCCGAGGTACTCCACAACTTAACATTCCACGTTCGCGCCGGAGAGCGAATTGGGATTGGTGCGTACTAGATCTCCTTTGGTGACCATGACATGTCTGAATATCCCGCAGTCGGTCGCACCGGAAGTGGCAAAGTAACTGTCCATTTTCTCCCTCGTTGTTTTGCTAAACGAGGCGCGCCGTGATTACAAACAGACTTCACTCACGCTCGCCCTCCTGCAGTGCCTTTTCACTGAAGGCAATGTGTATTACGATGGCATCCTCACTTCTTCCATCAAGCTCGAGGATTTGCGTTCAAGTCTGACCATCATCCCCCAGTCCGTAGGTATTTCCCTCTTTGTTTCGCGGAAAGGAACACTAACTTGAAGACCCTGTCCTGTCAGGCCGAACTCCTCAACGGCACCATTCGCCAAAACCTCGATCCATTTGACCAGTTCGACGACGCGACCCTCCACGCTGCCCTTCAATCCGCGGGCCTCTCGCAGTTACAATTGCCGGCATCTCCTGGCGACGACCCAGGCAACAGAGGCACGAGCACGAATAGACTTACGCTTGACACGCCCATTACTGCTAGAGGCACCAATCTTTCTGTCGGGCAAAGACAGGTCATCGCGCTCGCGCGCGCTATGGTTCGGGAGAGCAAGCTGCTCGTTCTCGATGAGGGTGTGTGATTTGGCGTCCTTCTCCGCGTTCGCGTCGTTGATTCATCCTTTTTTCTTCTTGTGTCCACCAGCAACGTCTGCCATAGGTGAGCGCCGCGTGCAAGCAGACACTCAAGCGTCTATTACGGCATCCTAACGGATTGTTTTTTTGTATGCTTGATCGACATCGTAGATCACGAAACGGACACTGTCATCCAGCGCACCCTCCGAGACATGACAGGTATCACCCAACTTATCATCGCCCACCGGCTGCGATCCGTGATGGACGCCGATCGAATCGTACGTGTTTCGTCGTCATATGACAAGGCGCTGCCAGTGACACTTTACATTTACAGATGGTCTTGGACGCAGGACGTATTGTGAGTCATTGGAATACTACCGGCCAACAAACAGGTCGCGCTGCATGGACACGCTGACGTTATCCCGTAGGTCGAGCTCGACACCCCTAGTCAACTCTTGCAACAGGAAGCAAGCATCTTTCGGACACTTGTGCACGAGAGCACGGACAAGGAAACTCTGCTGACATTGATGAAACATTGAATGATGCCAATGTCATCCCAAGAGCATGTAAATGAATATCAATTTGACCATGTGTGAAATGAATCTACACTGTTTGAGTTGTATGTTTGCTCAGGATTTGCTGTGGCTAGAGTATTTGAACCCAGCTATGATGATAGTCTCTAACATAGTACATAAAATTCTTCAGAAGAGCCAAAGTGACTCTCATTGTCAAACTTAGTCATAAATTAGTCACAAGCAGTGTGAAGGGATGCAAAAGAAAAGTAGCAAAGGGGGGGGAAAGAGTTCAATCATACAAGGACAAGTTCTGTAGGAGACATCACATGCAATATGTTCATGCAACACTTCAGCATCAACAAAGAAACAAAAACCAAAAATTTCAACACTGAGTAGTATCTTGACTTGAATCTGCATCAGCTCCAGATAGATCAATATCTTCCACCCCAATCACAATCATACCATGAGACAGACTCACTTTTTTCTAACCACTTTTGAACCTTCTGTTGAGCAACTTGATGTGAATGTTTTTCAGCCTCTTCTTTCTGTTTTTGAAGGAACATAGCAAAGGTTGTTCCAGGTGGATACCCCCTGACAAGCATTGCAAAGGCAAATGCTTTATCCACTGCCTGAGATAGCTGTGATTCATTGGACTTGTCATGGATTGCATGGTGACACTTTGGAGGTATCTGTTCCATGTCAGTTGGGTTACCCAACTCAACACCATCATTGCCTCCAGGGATAGAACATGTTGGTTTGGATGATGTCTTGGAAGGATAAGCCATGTGATGAATCTCTAGCAATCCCCTCATGCTGTCAGAGGCCCAAAGCTGTATGGCAGCAACCCCATACATGTAGTCAAGCAATATGCTTGGAGGTGGATGGGTGTGTGGAACAAACCAGCTGACTTGAACATCCCGTGGTGGAACTACATCAAGACTGTCTGCTGGTTCAGGTTGAAGGTATTGCATTGTTGTGCATGAAGCTGGCATTTCATCAGGTTCCACTCTTGGGATGTCATCAGGGTTTAGGGCAAAGTTGGGAGTCTAGAGGAGTGATCATTGTGTGTCAGAAAGTGATAACTGAGATGAGTCAATTACCTTCAGAAATGCACACCTTCCCATGTCAAATAACTTATGAAGATCAGATCTCAGACACACCACATTCTCTGCCCAGCTAATTTCAATATCACTTCCAAGATGTTGATCCTCATATAAACTGCCACGCTCTGAAATTATGAAGCGGATGTACTAGTAATCATGAGAGTGAGGTACATGTCTGCAACACAGTGAAAACAATACCTGATCACCCTTGGAATGTGGAATTATGTGAGCAGCCTCACAACAAAGGGTGTTCGTAATTACACATCGATTATTATCACGCCAATGGATGGCACAACTAAAAGCAGATTGGCATGAAGTACTTGGTGATTTTGAAGTAGAGCAGCTCGGGGTGTAGGCTAGCCCAAGGCGATCGGCAAGGTGATAGCGTCCTATTTGAATGCATCTTGTCAGCGGAAGATGCTGGAGATGAAGAGAGCCCTACTATCAAGGACAAAATAAAAATAACCATCATCAAGGTGGTCAAACGAGTCAGTTTCATAGTCGACGATGTTGGCACTCTCATCCACAAGATCCCCTTTGGCACCAAGAACAGCAAAGGCAACAAAACGGAGCCACTTGAGAGGGCGAAGAGAGAGTCTCCGGATATCCTCCAGTGGGACTTCCAGAGCACAGATCCACTCATCGCTCCAGCATGTTTGTATGTAGATCTCGACCATGGGGACGGCGGAGCGGGATAACTGACACTCGGAGAGCTTTTGAGATTTTGAGTGTTTGCGCTTGTTACGACCAAGCCTTAAGTCTCGAGCACGCGTACGCGTTCAACATCTTCTCGTACAGCAGAGCTGCTTCCAGTGCCGCCTCTTGACCTCTGTCCAGATACGCAATCTCACACCCTTTCCTGTCCGTGACGCCTTTTCCCCTTTCTCAACCTGCGGCACATTCCCAATAATTCACACCAGGTAACCTATCCGACGAACTTGGCATGACTCTGCTACTTAGACGATCTCAATGAATATCTTGATTTCAGTGAACACCTTGAGGAATGTCCCCGAGGATCATATCACCAGTGTTTTGGATGAGCCGAGAGCTGCGGGAAGGGGATGGTGGATACCACAGTCGCGCGTAGGCTTGCCACTGGGTGGCAGTGGACCAGCCTGGAGGGAATGCATTATCTCGCTCGCTGGGGGTGACCACTAGCGCTCCAGCTGAGAGATACGTCCGCATTCAGACGACCTCGATGGTTTCCTCCCATGGTCTCTCGACAAGATTCTCGTCGGCAGCAACGACCTGTTCGGTGTCGAACGTCCCCGTGTCAATGCTGTATTTCAATCACCTTGGAGAGGGTTGTTAGGTCGCGTCTTGTGGAGATGTTTATAACAATATCTGTCTCAGAACCACCAGGTTGATGAGAGTTACAGGAAACCTGACTCCACCTCTGTCGCCATCACCACCATACGTCAATGGGAAATCAAGAATCCACACCGACAGTGGACCTTCCCGACCCCCCTACGTTAGCAACACCGTCCAATGCTTTGGTGCAAGCTACTCGCAATGAAGCAAGACTGGCCAAGTTATCAGTGGACAAAGACGCTGTCTATTTCTACGGCTTCGCATACAACTTTGTGGTCAACCAGATCGCAGGGGAAATCACAATCCATGGCACGGCAAGTATCTTCGTCCTCAACAGGTGTAATGACGCACAGCGTGTCGTCTCCTGCAGAGGCCGTGTTCTTTCAAGTCCCGAATTACACCTCACTGATACATCGCCCTTCCACAAATCCGCTGTACTGCCTCGATGCCTCGTGTTCAGTCCGATTTTGTACAACACACGAGCCTGGGCGCCGACAGGCTGGGGATTCAATTTTGGGCCAAAGTTGATCTCAACGCCATGCCATCTGGATGGTGGCGATACTGGAGGCCCTTCCGGAAGTTTACAGTGGAAGGTACTAGAAGAGTGGGGTTTTCCTTGTCGGACTGTCCCCCGAAGTAGGAACCATTTCACTCGCCAAGATTGACTCTTTCATTTGGAAAACCATAGATTTACGACTGCATTTTACTCTGAATGAAAATCACATTGAACTTTGTGCTTGTGCTTGCATTGAAGCAGTCGACAACGTGCTGGTTTCGCGCTCCAACATGACACCCTTCCCTGGACCAGGACCAGAGTGCATCATGTTCGTCTGCATGGTTGTAATGTGTCCAAATCAAATCACCACGACGAGCAATCAAACAACAATTCGACTATGTACTTTTTTTTTAAATGACACGACAGTGAAGAACGAGACGAAGACACGATCAAAATATTAACTAGAGCAAGCACACGAAAAAAATCTACACCCCTCTTTGAGTTGCCTTTTTGCAGCTCAAGATCGCCTGTGCCCAGAATCTTCGGCCCGACTACGATGGTAGTCTCTGACGCGGGTCGATTCTCGGGAGGGACCAGAGTACCTATCATTGTCAGCATGAGTCCCGCCATACCTCGAGTCGTATCGAGGAGGCGGACTGTGCGAGCGACGTCTGAGACAACAAAAGATATGAGTTTGCGGAAAGACGCAAGTTTTAGAATAAACATACCGCGATCTAGACCCATACCCATTTGCGCTGCTGCCAGGGTAAGGAGGGGGCGGCGTCGTTGGACGTCTCCGACTTTCCTGTGTCTGATGGTGCCCCCTAAAAAGTTGGTCATCAGTTGCGCAATTAGCGCAGTGGCGTTATTTCTTACCGAGGCGCCTTGTCATACTCGTCCCTCCAGGATGGCGGAGGGCCAGGAGGCGTTCGGGCCCTCCCGCCCTGCGCAGGGAGAGGGGCGCTTCTGTCGTCTGAATGCGCAGGGCGTCGATCGTATCGATCGTAGGAATCACGATCGGTAGTTGCCCCATTGGATGGATAGTCCCTCTCAGAACCGTGGTGTCTAGTTCGCTCGTAGCGAGACACCGCCGGTGGGGGAGGGCTTCGCATACGATGGTCATCGTGTTCACGACGCGGAGCAGGGTCGTCACGACGATCGCGCGAGGGAGGGGTCAGAGCCCGCCGGTGCTCTCGTGCTGGAGGTGGAGCTGGAGCGGTTTCGTAATAACGATCATCTCTCGAGTTAGAATGTTTCGTATATTCATCTCGATAAGAGTGGCCATCCCTGGATGAGTGGTGATGGTAATCACGAGTGGAATGGCCACGATCGTGTGAAGGCGGATCGTACGTGGGACGCCTGAAGTGACGTGACTCAGCCTTTCAGGGGGGACAAGCGAGAGAGATAAGTCCTTACGATTGAGTCGACGGACGAGGGCACTCCCTACCATGATTGGATGGTCAATGTTGGATCGGATGTCCAGAAAACCTCGCACTGACCTTGCCCAGTGACCGCCTTCGCCACATTTAAAGCATGCACCTGGATCGTCAGATCGCTTATACGATCGCCCGCGGCTATGGGAATGCTCGACCCGTATTTTGTTCCCCATGAAAAATCCTTCGTGATACCTAGAGACGCTGTCCTCTGCAGCCTCTCTAGTTTCAAACTCCTAAACGGATCACCGACAGTTCAACGATAGGTTCAACACAGACGACCAGAAAAAAAAAAGCTCTTACCACGAAGCCATACCCGAGTCTAAGAACGATAAGCGAGTCAACGAGTGCAACCGGTCGGGGAGCAAGAGAGACCCACTTGAGTTCGACGGTGACGATGTCGCCCAATTTTCCAAAGCAGTTTCGCAGGTCCTCCGGGCGAGTATGGTCGGGGAGACCGCCAATGTAGATCTTGTTGGGCTAAGTGGCGGAGAGTTCAATACCGGCGGCAGACAAAGAGGGGAGCCACAAGAAGAAAGCGAGAGACCAATGCAGGGAAACGAGAGAGCAAGAAGCGTCATACGGTCCAGACAAGCCAAGTAGACAAGTGAAGTGATAGTCGCGTCCCCGGATCTCGACAGGTGGAGCAGTCCGACGTCCCAAGCGCTAAAGCCCCCAGAGCCCGATACAAGCTGCGAACGAGACTGCCCAGGGAGTAGAACGTCGACACGAGGACAAGAGACAAGAGGGGGGGGCAGCAGAGCAGGAATCAAAGAGCAAAAACGAGATGATGAGACGTAAGCACCTTGACTGGTCTGTCACGAGAAGATTCCGTCTTTGCGCCGTGGGGTTCTTCATAAACCTTGCTTGTAGCCAGTTCTACACCCTGTCCGGCGTCGTCCAGAGGACCATCGTCGGCGCCGTTGTCTGTTTCGTGAGTAGGGCCCATCGCTGTGTCAAAGTCGTCGTCAGCCAAGCTCCACTCGGTAGCTGTGTGCGTCTTTGGACCCATTGCGGAACGATGTGAATGGTGGCTCCTTTGCTGCGCTGTCCGTTTTTATTTTATTTTATTTTGTTTTATTTATTTATTTTATGTTTTTGATTAATAATACTCATGTACGATAATACAACCACAAACCAGTGTCCATACATTTTACTCGTCCATTCAAGCCAGAGTCCAGAGTCCACTCACGACTCCAATCACAGCGAGAATGAAAATACTCGCAGAAACGTTCGCATCAAAGGCTACAGCACCGTTGTGGCTAGGACTAGAGGTCGACCCCGACCCCGACCCACTGCCACTAGCGCTCCCGCCAGGGAGCGTGGGCACAATAGTTCCAGTAGCACTAGCCAAGCACGATGAAGCCGCCGCATTCGCCGCACTCGTGCCAGTTGGCGCGTGAGTGTTGATAGTACCGTTTCCACCAAAGCTGCAGGCCTGGGCATTGGCATGGTTGTCGAGATAGTACTGGCTCATTACCCATGACAGTATGACAGCTACCGAGCATCATCTTAGCGACTCGACTCGGGACATGAAAAAGTGACACGTACTCGGATCACATCCAGACACGGCACCGTACACGCCAGTCTGACCATTGGCTGAAATAGGATTGCAGTTGCTACCCAGCTGCCCAAGAGCACTACAGCCGTAGTTAATCAACTCGCCAACAATGGTACTGTAGTTGGAGGTCGCTGGAGTGAACTGGCAACTGAGGCTATTCTCCAAGCATGTGCAGGCAGCGAGGTTGGGAGTAGGTGGTAGAGTGGTGGAGGCAAGCATGGTCGAGTTCTGCTGTGGGCAGGAAGGGTAACTCGTCGATCCAGCTGCACTCATCGAGGGCGATTTAGGAGGCGAAGCTTTGGCATACTGACTCTTGAGGTTGTCAAAATTCTGGTTCGGCGTGACTGTGCTACCGTCAGATGAGATGTTCACTATACCATAATCGCCTGCCGCGCTCGTGGCGGGGAAGTACGAGAAGGCAATGCCACCGGACCAAACAGGGGACATGAGGGAGCTAAGGAGAGCTGCGACCTCACTCCAGTTTGAACCCTGACTTGTTTGACAACCGAACTCGCTAAAGTAGGCGGGAATGTTGTAACTTGAATAAAGTGCTTCCACGGGTGCGTAATCTGCCTGGTAACTCTCATCCTGACACCATCGACTGAGCGAGCATCAGACACCTAACCAAAAGCCAAAGGTAGTCGTGGCACGTACTAGTTATTGAGGCCGTAAAGATCAATTGCAGTAGAACCCGAGTTACCACCCGACGGATCACAAGAGAGATATTCAGCAAAGGGATAAGCCCAGGACGAGTCACCGTCGATAGCAGCGTATCCGACGAGAGTGGTGGATTTGATAGAATTGCTATAGCGGAAAAAAATAGTTTGGCCAACTGCGGGAACAACCTCCGAAAAAAAACCCACAGATATGCCTTGACGTCGCGCGCAGCTGCCTTCACAAACGCACCCGCAGCAGTTCCGTTGGCTTCGATGACAACTTCGTTTCCGACGTTGTAGGCCAGAACGTTGTCATACTTTGAAAAGACCTGGATGGTCTCGACGTATTCGTCCAAGAGTGCCGTGGTCCATGCCGGAGAGCTGCGATCGATGGAGCCATTCACGGGCAGGGACAGATCAATGCTGCGGAACGGACGGTCACAAAACTCCGATCAGTGGCGAGAATTTGACATGCATGTCATTGCGTGACTTACATGGTATAGATTCCCGCGTTGCTGAACAGATTCATACACGTGTCATGGTTTAGGGCCGAGTTGACACTGTATGCACGAATGGTGTTAACACCGAGCTGCTGAAGATACGGCAGGTCACGTTGACAGGTAGTGCCATTAGCCAAGGGGTCGACGTAGGTGGAGGGCTCGAGGAAAGGGTTGCTCGAACCAGCCACGGACTGGCCTAGAGGACAGCATGAGGGTAGGAGTAGGAGAGGTGCGGAAACAGAAAACACACCCTGTGTCTGGTATGCAACACCTTTGATGTAGAAACGGTTCCCATCCGCGGTATAGAGGTATCTACCTGCGCGAGAGACGGTCTGGATGGCACGCACGCCGGAGAGAACAGTGCCCGCAAGGGCGAGAGAGGCGATGCGGAAACGCATGGCCGAGTGAGAGGTGAAAAGAAACGTATTATAGCGAGTGACAGGGACCGTTTAAATATGGGCGAAGCAAAGCGAGAGTAAATTTTTGGCTCCAACAAAACCCGTGGGACTATGATAATACCCGCTCAGGCCCAGTTCCAACCGTCCTCGACCCAGCTGATTTCTTGTAGCCAACCGTCTGAGACATGACCGCAGTTGGCACAACGAAATAGTTTTGCGGATCACCGAGACCGACAATTATGTCCGAACATCAAGAGCCACTTAATCCAAGTCACAACTTACTCATCAGTGCGCACTGCGCAAGACGAAACCATATTCAGAAAGCAACGACGCATAGATTGCACAATAAGTACACAAGTAGTGCTGCGGCATGGTTCGCCATTAAACAGACATTGCTTAGATGAGTTGAAGATAAGGCTGTACAAATGCGGCGGGTCAGAGGCAGGAAAGAAAGGGAAAAAAGGAACAAGAAAACTGAAATGTTCAGAAAGCAAGACCAAGTAATAGCTATGGGTTGTAATTGTGTATGCCGGACCAAAGTACAAATGTGCGACGTGATATGATCGAAAAGTCGGCCGTTGCCCATAGATCGAAAGGGTACTCCGGGAAGACGAGACGAGGCAAGCAACAAGCAACATGGAGGTATCGGGCGCCAAGCGCAAGCGAGTTAGAATATACATAGAAATATGGCATTAACGAGCGGCTAGATGGTCGAGGTGGTGGTCGTCAATAACGCGGTGGTGACCCAGGACGTTTACATCCCGTATCCGTAACTCTGGTAGGGATCGCTCAATGATCCAGCGAGACCAGCATTACCAAAGCTCACGTTAGCGTATGCCGACACACCAGAATAACCGCCAGCGTGGGTATGCGGGGGTGTCAAACTGGCATTATGGGGCGAATTGTTTTGTAGAACATATCCATCGATGGAGCGTGCTTGCAAGCCGTGTAGTTGAGGTGCCAAGTGCGACGGGCCATAAGAACCCTGCCCTTGCATTCCATACATGTTAGCTTGAGATGCATAGATATCCGCAATTGCGCCATTCGGGTGGATGCCCTGCGGTAGGTGCCGCCCGGCAGCAGGACCATGAGTTAAGCCGAGTTGACCATTGAGGTTCATGTTCATCACTTGATGGCCATGGTATCCGCCGTTGTAGTTGTCGACTTGCTCGCGTTGCAGTTTGTTTTGGATACGTTTACCGTAGGGAGTGTTGCGAATGAGTGGAAGAACTGGACGAATACCCTCGACGAGAAGGGCACGCTGGGTAGGCTCCGCGTAGTCAAGCGCAGTCTGGATGTGCATCAGTGAGCGGTACATCCAACGAAGATTGATACCAACTTGAACGCAGTAGTTGCCATACGAATCTCGCAACAATTTTTCCAAACGCGAGCGATTAAGCAGTTCTTCGATGAGCATTTTTCTAGTGCTGTGCTCGGCCACGCGAACGCACTGCACACGTTGTGAATCATCTCATAAATAAAATGCGAAATTACCAACCTTTTCGATAACGTTGGAGCTGAATTTTTGAACTGAAAGAGCGCATACATTTCCTGTGAACTGGCGGATGACGGCATCGCTGAAGCGGTTGTCGTTCAGGTCAAGAATGTACTGTACGACCTAGTGACCGAGGAGAGTCAATAACACTGTGACTGGGACGTTGGTCGACACTCACATAGTTCCCGTACGGGTCCTGGACCAACGTGAGAGCATTGTAGGTGATCTCATTCACAAGTTGGACACGTTGATGGTCCGAGGCGTGGTCGATGCATCGTTGCAGGACACAACATCCGTGGCGGTGAGTTGCAACTTCGACGCAGTTTGCAGCGACAGCATTGTAGATAAACTGTGAACAACCAACGTAAACACGAAAATCATGAAAACGAACACACCGCACATACCTGGTTGTCTTCGGCAGCAAGCTTGTTGAGACATTTCTGAATGACATGGTTGCCGTTGAGGTCCTTGATGAGCACAACAACATGAAGGCTGAGTGCAACAATAATAGAGTGGATCTGGGCATTGTATCTCTGATCAGCCTATGTCCTCCCGTGAGTCTGGAAGAGAAAAGATGGAGTGAGTCAGACTTGCCTGCCGTCTAGTGGACAGGAAGTCTATCATTTTTTGTACAGCACGAGTACCATGCATGTTGAGCGATATATTGACCAAGTCTTGCGCAACCGATTCGCAGATGACATTTCGTTGCTCGTCGGTCGAGTATTCCAACAGCTTTTGACACAGGTAATTACCAAACGGATCTTCACTTTGTTAATATCACAATTAACGTAAGATTACGCAAGTACCCACCCGTCATCAGCTCCGCAAAGTGTCCGAAGGTTTCACGAAAGATCATGTCGCGATGCTCTGGAACACCTTCTTCAAGCTTCTTCTGTAAATATCGACAACCATGTTGATCCTTGCACAATGCCGGAATTTCACCCTGCAGGTCCTCGATCCGCGTACCCGCAAACCGGTTGACTTGAAAAAAAAAATCAACCCTAAATTTCTTGGGTAAGGCAAAAGTACTTACGATCCATGTCACCGCGCTTGTGCTTGGGGCCATGCAGACCATTCATCTTTCCGTCGGGTGCACCACCCCGTCCGAGACCGAGACCATAACGCGACCCATTGTGGTGGTAAAGCGCAGTTGAGCCACTCGCACCATTGACCGCAGGACCGTTCCGAGCGGAAGCATCAAAACCGTAGGCGCCATAGCGAGAACTATCCAACTGACTGGCTAGGCCATACACTGAATCGGCACCGTATTGCTGCATCAATGATGAGAAACTTGAGAATGGTAACAGACAAAGAATGAAATACCTCATACGATAAGCCGGAATCACTAAATTGGCTGGACGGTAGCCGAGACAACGAAGGTTGAACGTCCGCTTTCACCGCCTCGTCGAGGTGCTGATTTCCCTGAGACGACAAACGACCGCTCAAGCTTTGGCTATCTGGCGTGAGAGGCGTGCCCGGAGTGGGCAGCAAATGATTACTGCTACCGTTGGCAATGGACAGAGGTGTCGCAGGGACTGAGCGCGTGGCAGTACTAAGACTGTCGAGAGCACCAGAAGGGGAACCCCGACGCGAGGACGGAGGACCAGAAGAACCAATACTCAGTTGCGAGTGCTGTCCGACCAGTGGTGTCGACGTCCCGGTAACCGCGCCCCCAAGTTTCCCATTAAGATCCATCGAAGATGTCAAAGTCAGGGTCGGGTTGGTCACTGTGCGACGGTCGGTCCGAGAACTCAAGCCATCTGGCCCACGGGAGTTGCCCACAAACTGCGGCCATTCCGACGGTTTTTCACCACGAGTCACAAAGGAATTCCGTGGAGAAGTCTGCGGACGATGTGCAAGGTCCAGCGCCGCGGACGACGTTGAAATCTGAGAACAAGTTGAAAAATAATATTCGGGGAAAGGATGTGAATTATACCTTATTTGCATACGATGAAAACTTGTCATCATCCGATGTCGGAAGGTTTCTCATGGCATCTTCATAAAATGAGGTACACTGAACCAAAAAGGCGCGACTTAGACTCACTATGCATTTCTTGGTCCAACTGTTCGTCGAGCATCATGCCGACGTTGTACTGTTGACCAGGATGCGGACGGTCGTCCTCGTTACGTCGCCCAGTGACCATGATGGATTGCGCGACTGCACCAGGACTAGGTGTAGCCCGATTAGGTCTTTCTCCAGAGAGTACCATCCCTCGAATGTGCTCCACCAACTCTTCGTCATGGCTGCTTGTAGAAGTGCGACGACTGGCTGGCATGCTCTTGGCACCAGCCCGATTGTACTGCCCGTTCACAGCGGATCCAAGCTTGGGCGAGAGGTCAACAGTGGGTGCATAAGCCACAGACTTGCGCTTGTCGGTGACGGAACCGACGGCCTTGGAAAGAACGTCTGCGTCGACAGAAGACTGGGAGAAGGCCGACTTGATGAGACTGTCGCCGTGCAGAGTAGCATTGACGCGCGGTGGGGTGGTCGGAGCGGAAACGGCCAAGCCGACCGAGTCGTAAGGGATGCAGAGCAGCTCCTGAGCCTGCTGTTGCTCCAAAACTCGCATTTGTTCCTCGAACAGCTTCCGTTGGATGACACGCTGACGTTCGTGTTCCAAACGTTTGAGCTCGACGCGCTTTGTGGGACAAGGGAGGTGAGAAGATGACGAGTGGGGGGGCAAGGGGGACTTACTGCCGAGATATCGGGCATGTTAGTACCCAACCTCGCAGCCTGGTGTGGACGAATCCAGGTTAGAAATAGGCGCTTGGAAGGTATTGGACATACCGAGTCTGCAAGGTCGAGGAAAGCAGGGGGACTCTGCTTCCTGCCATCGGAGGCGCGATTATCGGCAGAAGGATTAATGTTTTCAGCGGCATTCATCTTGAATAGTAAAGCAGAAGACGAGTTTTCTTGCGAAAGAAGTCGAGGACAGAAAACAAGATGGACGAAGAAACGAAATTAGGAAACGGTAATGCTAGTTGCACAGTGGTATTCCTGAGAGAGGTACGGAGAGTGAGAAGAGATACACCGAGGCTGGGGAGAAGGAGGAGACCTTGAAGCCAATTTTGAGCCGTTCTAGAATGGACTGATGGTACAATGCGGCCGGGGGAGCTGATACGCGCAGTGGTGGTGAGCGGACGGAGAGGAGGAGGAGGAGAGCATACCTGTATATGAGAGTGCGGAATTTTTGGAGCGCAATGGCAAAGGGAGGACGCTGGCTTGACGAGTAGCTAAGACCACCGAATTTAAGGCACCTCGGTAGCGCGTGGGGATCAAGGCTTACCCTCATTTTTTTTTTCAAAGTCCGATTACTTTTTTGAGATATGTTTTATTTTATTTTATTTTTCTCGTTTCGTGATTTAAAGTATCACCCGGTCCAAGATTATGATCGCGACCTTGAAGTACTCTCAGAGTCATGCATGACCAGCGTCGGCGACAACGACGACGCTGACGGACGACTTGTGCGCGTCTGACACGCTTGCGATCGTCCAGGGTCCACTCCGTCCCTTGCACATTTTGGTCATTCATCGTCCCGACACGGCTACTTTAATCGCGCCATGCCAACCCAAGCTTAGCCTCGGGTCACGGTTCCGCGGGTCCTGTTGTATGACAAAGGACAAACGTGTATTAGACGACGGAATCTACAGCAATGACAGTCAGCGACGTCGCATCACCAATCTTTTCCTCCGCAGACGTTGTGCCTCCTCGCTTCAGCTCTTGCGTCGTGCCTTGACCTGCAGCGTCAACGACAACTCCCTTGATGGTCCGCCGATCGTCCTCGTCCTCTGCTTTTGCTGTTCCACCGCTCTCCGTACCCTCCGACGACCTCGGTGGCTCATCCACACATGCACCGCCATCCTGGACTTCTTCTACTCTCTCTGTCGCGGCTTTCCCCGACGATTGGGGAATAGTGGGCGAATTGCGTGACCGAAAGAACCCCGGAAGTGGCGGAAATCCGAGGGAAAGCTTCGAATACCGCGAGAGCGTACTTGTACCCCCTTCACCTGGACCAGCCTTTGGCGTCGTCGCACCGCTACCCGGAGACACATTTGGCTCTCGAGGTAGATCAGTCGTAGTCACCATCGGACTTCGACCTGCTTTCGGCGTCTCGGACGCTCGATGTGTAGCAGCCGGTGATCCCGCACGAGGCGGTGTCGCTAGACCCACCGTAGGTGGCGGATCCTGATAAAGCGAGTTGCTTAGACCACCATCAGCATTATGGAACAGAGAGCTATGTTGTCACTCACTCAACACTTGCACACTCCCCGTCAGTAAGGGTGAGCAACAGATTTTTCAGATTAGGTAGCGTATGTCGCATATCTAGCGCCCGCAGGTCCCGCTCCGCCATAAGCTGTTCCATGCGTCAGTGTTGTCCCTAGCTTGCACCGTAACAACCTTACCATTTCTATATCCTTGTTGAGGAGGAACACTGCATATTCAAATCGATACGTATCCACGCCTTTTGAAAAAAGTGGAAACCTACAACTCGTCAGTCCGCCATCCATTTCCGGAACAATGGTCCGACACACATTCGAGGCCCAACCATCGCTGAAATGTTGTCTCTAATCAAGCTCTTGCTCCCAATATACGTTATCGGGTACACGAGACCCTTGCCCATATACACTGACAGGAGCTGCACGAGGTGAGCCGCATATCCCAAAGCTGTTGCCACCGATTCCTCCGTGACCTCTTTGTGAGATGAAAGCGACAACGGCGGCGCGGGCTCATTGGAGTTAAAAGGGATGGGTAAAGGAACGGCAAGAATCGTGAAAAGGAGTTCCGAAGTAGACGCGAGTTCGATGGGGTATATTGTAGCGAGCGTCGATATGAGTGACGTTCGGATGACCGGAAGGCGATTTCGGACGGTAATGAGTTTGTGCCTAAATAAACATGTCAACCTGGGCTAAGGAGCCCGGGAACAGATATACCTGGCTTCGGTGATCTGAGTCACCTGACCCGAGATCCCACTCGTATCTTCAATTTGCAACGCCTTCGCCTTTGCGAGACAGTCTCTCCGAGTTTGGATCTGCATCCGGCGCATGGCAAGGTCGTCACGTACTAAAGAAGAAGGTGAAAGGCGTGTTGCGTAACGAAATGAAGGAAGCATGATCTCGACATACATTCTCTCGACCCTTCAATTATAGCTTGCATCTCGGCCCGCCGGTTCTCAATGCGCGCTTCACGTTCGGAAGCTTCGCGTTTCTATGAATATGGATCAGACCTACGGCGATTACATAACAAACCAACTTTGAGCTCGTGTACGTACCAGCATCAACGCGCGGTCTTCCACGAGGCAAAGATCCATTTCTCTACAAACATCATGAAGCGACTCTTCTGTGTCATGTATGCAAGCCTGTAGGGCTACTAGTCTGAAGTAACCAAGTCAACCAATGCCACATGTCCGTTTGGGTCTACTCACTGCGAAAGTTCCTCAAAATTAGCCGTCCTTGCTTCCAACTTACGGGATCTTCGAGTAACACTTGGAAGCGCTTGACTGTCTCGTATCATGTCGTGGGATATTGAAGGAATGACTGAAGATTGAACGAGTTTACGACCTTCCGATTCTGGGTCGGTGTTGTAACCCGACGGCGACGGCGATCTGGACTGAGATCGAGAGCGGGTCCACGCGGGAGGTGGCAAATGAAAACTGTGGCCAGCCGGTAGAAAGGACATGACGAGTGCGTTCGACGGTAGTTGCGAAGGATGGTTCTCGAGCTATGAAATCAATGCCACGAGTGAGTAGATGAGTTCTCTATACCGGTCCTTTGCACCTACTTCGGGGGACAGTGGTATCAGGTCCGACAAGGAAAAATCCCATTCTTCCAGTACCTTCCACTGTAAACTTCCGGAAGTGCCTCCGCTATCGCCAATATCCTTCTGTTTGCCCTTGGCGTTTGGCAGATGCATGGCGTTGAGATCAACTTTGGCCCAAAGTTGAATCTTCAGCCTGTCGGCGCTCAGGTTCGTGTGTTGTGCAAAATCGGACTGACACGAGGCATCGAGGCAGTACAGCGGGTTTGTGGAAGGGCGATGTATCGGTGAGATGAAATTCGGGACTTTGGGGAACACGGTTGCCCCTGCAGAAGACGGGAGTAGAGATTGGTGGCTCACGGACTTTTGCAAAGGAGCAGAAGACGACACCCTGTGCGTCTTTACACCAGTTGAGGACGAAGATACTTGCCGTGCCGTGGACTGTGATTTCCCCCGTAATCTGGTTGAGCGTAAAGTTGTATGCGAAACCGTAGACACAGACAACGTCTTGCCCATTGATAACTTGACCGTTCTTGCTTCATTGCGAGTAGCTTGTACCGAAGTATTGGACGGTGTCGCCGACGTAGGGGGGGTCGGGGAAGGTCCACTGTCTGCGCGAGTTCTTGATTTCCCATTGACATGTGGTGGTGATGGCGACGGGGGTGGTGGTTCTGGGACAGATACTGTTATAAACGTCTCCACGAGACGGGACCTAACAACCCTCTCCAAGGTCCGCTGAGAGTGATCGAAATACAGCGTTGACACAGGGACATTCGACACCGAACTGGTCGTTGCTGCCGACGAGAAGCTTGCCGAAACACCATGTGAGGAAACCATCGAGGGCGTCCGAATACGGGTTTGTTTTCCAGCAGGAGCGCCAGTGGTCGCCGTCAGCGAGCGAGATAATGCGGTCCCTCCAGGGGTTGGTCCACTACCACTCCCACCTGGCAAGCCCACGCGCGATTGTGGTATCCACCGTCCCCTTCCCTCAGCTCTCGGCTCATTCGAAACACTGGTAATACCATCCTCAGGGACATTCTTCAAAGTGTTAACCGAAGCCGCAGATATTCGCCGGGATCGTCTACGCAGCAGAGTCACGTCAAGGTCGTCGGATAGGTTTCCCAGTGGAGTGAATTGAGAATATGCGGCGGGTTGAGAAAGGGCTGAAGCAAAGGCGTCGCGGACAGGAAAGGGTGTGAGATTGCGTATCTGGACGGAGGTCAAGTGTCGTAGGCGGCGCTGGAAGCAGCTCTGCTGTAGAAGAAGAACTTGAGCGTGCACGCGTGCTCGAGTGACTAGCAAGACGCACCTCGCTATGACCTTGCTTCCAGTCTCGGTCGCAGCTGGTCGAACTGGATATCGGTAACACATCCTGAGCACCATTCAGCATGTCTAAGTACGAATATCAGCAGCGAGATCGCTCCGTCGGTGGACGTACACCTGACTGTCGGCGGGCGTGTGGTAGGATGAAGTGGCATTTGCTTTCCTTTCTTGGAGTCATACTACACAATCATGCAGACCAACAATAATTCTACTATCGCTACGAGCACTCCTGGACGGACAGCGGGTCCATCTAGTGCTATGCCACCACCGCCCGCGCCAGCAGGTAAAGGTGCCATCTTGGAGCGCGAAGCCAGCGCGTTGTCGACCTGCTTCAAGGCAAGCACAAGTTTTACTGTATCCGAACGTGATTTTCATTCAGAATAGAATGCGGTCGTAAAGACTGGTCAAATCTATGCTTTTCATGCCGACGTGCGTAGACTGTAAGTGACAGAGTCAATCTCGCTGAGTAAATCGTTGACCTGACACGAATCGTCTGGGTAGAGGAGTCCACAGGTATGCCCCATACCCACCACGGACATTAACCGCATCTCTCGGGCGCGAAGTGGAAAAATATGATCAGCTCTGTGACGCCATTGACTTGCAACTGGTAAGTTTATCCCAACTGTCACCCAGCCATTCTCTCGAGCTTCGTCCCATCAGCTGCGTGCTATTTCAGTCTTGAAACGGGACTTGACTCGCGAAGAACGTCGTGCGCGAGAGGTTGAACAAGCTGCTATCGCGGCACAGGCACACAAATTTCCCGTGCCATCTATCGAAGCCGGCGACGTACTACCCTCGTCTACTCCTGTTCAAGGGTCGCCTCAGGGACCTAGTCAAGTCGCATCCATGCGTCGCCCATCCGCTATCTCATTATCTTCTCTCAATCGAAGTGCCCTCCCGCCCAAGCTTGATCTTTCCTCGTCTTCCATGCGTATCTCCGCGGAAGAGGCGGCCCTGTTTCCAAAGGGTCTCGTCCCATCTCCCGTATCACTCGCCCCGAAATCGGCTCGTCCGTCGGCGGCTGCCGATATCGACCTGATGGCAGCATTCGCCTCGGCTGCAGCTGCTAATTCAAGCGGTCAGCGTGTCGATATTGACCTCACGGACAGTCCACCAGCTATGATGACCCGCGCCGACGCTTCCTTGGGTAGTTCCGCTGATAAACCCATCGAACTCGATCTCGATGGCATTGACATGGAAATGTCGGATATGACAAATCTGTTTGGGGATGCCCCAGAGTCCACGTCTGGGGATGGGCAGACGACAGTGGACAGCCTTTTTTCACCCACAACGGTCGATTCAGGTGCACCGCTGTCAGCGAATGAGGTTCCCGGAGCTCAAAAACAGGGCGCAACCGATGTTCACATGGACATGGAGATCTTGGGCGCTTTCCACACTAGTGACCAGGGGAATCTGTTCGGTCCGGTGGCAAGTGGGTCAGGCGGTCAGCAACCACATTCTGGGAGCAGCGTTGCCCCACCTCCGACGCTATCATCTGGGTTCCCTCAGGCTAGTACGCAGAGCGGTGCGAGTGGATTCGATTTGTCCACACTGGACCTATCGACATGGCAGAACTTAGACATGGAGGCACTTTTGAACTTGCCTGCGGCAGGGAACAACCGGGAGAGTCAGAAACCAGGAGAAAGGGGGTATCAGCCCGCTGGCTAGTACTGATTCACACTCATAACCTCCAGGTAATCGAAGTAGTGCTAAAGACACTAAGGGATACCGGTAGTGAGAAATTTATCCAACTTCTTTCGCAGAGGGTGTCCGTTACGGACACCGACAGTACACAGTATCGCCGCAAGGTCTCTTGCAAAATTGACCCGATCCTCTGGATTTATTTCTTGTACTTCTAAAAGCTCTCGCACAGCGCGTGCGAGCCGACTCTTGGGGAGATGCGACTTGTCTCCAACGATTGCGGCTCCTGGCCTCCGCTTCTTCCCTTTCATCTTGGGCGCAGCCAACAAAGGTTCAATAAACTCGGTCCTAAACCGCCTCAACGCCAAAGGTGCCAAGGGAACGACGCGATCTGCTGTGCTCGCAGCTTCGGCGCGTTGTTCGGCCAGAGCCAAGGCCTCTGGCAAGCCACCCTCCTCATACCCCCACTTCCTGAGTTCCTCAACCCTCCTCTCCTTCAATTTCTTGGCAATCTTTTCCCGCGAGTCTCCCTCCTCGATAGACTTTGCGACGGCATCGAACATGTCGCTCAGCGTGAGCCAACCTCGATCCTCGTCGATGGCACGCTTGACATAGTGTCTATTGACGTAGTTGAGGAGTCGGTTGACAGAATGTGCGCCGACGCTGTAGCGCTTGAAGCACGGGATGATGTACTGCACGAGCGTGGTGTCGTCCTCGGGTGCGCCCAACAACAGCTCCCGGGCGAGGTCCATGTAGTACTTGTCGAGATGCTCGTAGAGATCTGTCCCGCTCGCTTGCCGGGCGTTACCCGCGTCCCTGTCCGCCCCGCCGTCTGCGCGCGCGTTCGCAGCCTCGGACTGTGTGGTGAAGTAGTTGTATGTCGCGGTGTGTATGCCCATGTGGTATGATATATCGATGGCGGGTGCTTTGTCGGTGGAGTTAGTCGAGGAACGGACGATATGGTTGAGCGCGGGGAGAATGTAACCCCAGAGGGCGGACAGCGAAGCGGCGGGGTTGGCACTTCCCGCAGAGGGATTTGGCATAGGAGGCAGCAATGCCACGGCAGTCCCCTCCGTCGGCCTTCCCTTTCCTTTGGACATGGGTGCCGGGAACGACCTAATTGGCAAGAAAGAAAAAAAAAAAAGAGAGAGAGAAGGGACAAAGCGCTAACGAGGGCCTGTTGGCGTTAGGACGCTGCAAAATGGGCTGAATTTTCACCCACACTGTGACTGTATTACTAGTTGACGTTGACACAATCGACCTGGTGTTACGGTCTTTGCACAAGGACCTTGCCCGAGACCAGCCGAACGCTGGGAAACTCTATCATGTTAGGCAAGGGAGGCTGTCATCCATTACCGGGGTGGGCCAACAAGGAGCGAGCTAGTACCTTGTAGTTTGTGTATCCCACCACTTCGGAAGTTCATCATGGCTCAAGCCTGCCAATTGAATTGCTCTAGACTCTTGTTAACAAGGATCTTATATCACTCTAAAGCTGGTACGTAAGTTGTATGGAATGTAGGAACAGCCGTAATCAAAAGGGGTGATGCCTGATGGCACCCACGTTTTGGCAAGAGAAGGTTATGTACATGAGTTGTTGGATCCTTCCGTTCTAGAAACCACCAACATACTCCCTACTTGGCAGGCTCAGCGTCCTCAAGAGGGGGTGGGCCGTCCTCGTCGGAATCAGACTCGACAGGCTCGTCTGCCTTTCCTGTCCCACCAGAGCTTTGACTCATCTGCGCCATCATCTGAAAAGATCGAGTGAATCAATTCGTGACGACGTATTAGGGCGGAATTAAATACCTTTTCCAAGTCCATGCCGCCCATGCCGCCCATGCCACCCATGCCACCCATGCCACCCATACCTCCCATACCACCCATGCCTCCCATGCCTCCCATACCGTCGTCCATGCCCGGGATACCACCAGGTCCGAAATCTTCATCCATTTTCGGGTTTCCGTCTTGCTCGTCTTCGTCGACCCATTTAGCAAAGTCTGTCTTGATAAACGGAGTTTTGGATTTTTCCTTTGTTAGTCTTGGCCAATACTCGGACTTTAACTCCTTTTTACGGAGAACGGCAACCAGGGAACGTGATGTGAGACGGTGGGTGGATTGCTGTACGAGTGTGAGGATGCAACTAAACAGGTAAGGGAGGAAATCAGACCTCTGGATCGACTTCTGCGAATAGTTGAATGACAAACTCGTACTCGACATTTTCGGCACTGTGGCACGGGGTTAGGAACGGGTTAAACAGCTAAGAGACGCAAGATTATTACCCAGCGGTGCTCGTTTGTGCCTTGAAGGCTATGCTGGTGGAAGTCAACTCATACTTGAGGGTGTCTTGGATGATGTTAGGAAGATTGACGGTCAAGTAGAGAATGTTCTGCAAGATCGCGTGTGATGAGTCGAGGGCGAGGGCGAGGACAAAGAAGACGAACCTTTTCTGAGGTTGAAACGCTGCTGCGTTGTGCCCAAAGTACTTCAGGATGTTTCGACATGACTGGTGGTGATAAAGTACAACAAGCGCGTCTGTTTAAAAGGGAAACGTTGGAAATATCGAGAAAGATGGAGAACACTCGTCCCGATATAGTAACAAGAATCTTATCCTGGATTAGCTAATCAATCGAATCACGTGACTTATGTACTGACACACACTCACTTGTCTGCCAAATACAATTGTCTACTGACTGCGATGTGGTACGTCCGTTTCTGTCTAATATGCCTTGGCCAGTCTCTCACTTAAGCGTGCTAGGTGCACCCGCTGGTTCTTGCCGTTGCTGCTATTGCCTCTCCCAACTGCCCCACCTTACTTTTTGGTGCTTTTCTTGCTTACCTTAGCTCTCCACGCGAGACCATGGTCCGTATAATAACACACCACGAAGTTCTCTGCTCACGAAGTCCTCAGCTTTTATTGCATCATACTGCTCGCTGCCTTGTTTCTCAGCTCATGTTATTGGCAGTCATTCCCTTTGGATGCCCACCTCTCCTTCCCATGGGCTGATAACATCACCACTTTCTCGGAAGCATTGAACGCGAGCATGCCTCCCCATCTGAGCATGTTCGACTCGACTCCTCCCATCGTACGTGTCGCCGATAGGTGTTGGTGCGACTTTGCCTCTGGTCTCTTCCAGCCATATGATGTGCAAAAATGGGAGAGGGACAGCATTCAGAAAGCCGTTGCTCACATTGAAAGGCAATGGAAACAGTCTCTCGAGCCAGATGTCCGTACAAACGCCACTGCCGAAGTGGAACAGTCACAACCTGAGCTCCCACCATTATCCACTGCACCGAACGTCCCCAGCATACGAAATGAAACGCTATCTTCCATATTTCGCTCTCTTTTTAGCATCCGTTCAAATAAATCCGGATCATCCACACCATCTACCAATACGACTCCTCCACTTGAAGCACCAGTGGAACCACCCCTCGTCGAACCAACGACTATACCACCTGAGCCATCGCTGGTACCTGGCCAGCTCGACATGCGTCCCTTTGGTTTCGAGCTCATCTTTGACTTCCGGTGGTCTGGGAGGTCCTAATCCCATCTTTACATACACTACTGAGTTGTAACCTTAAGTGGTCGGTATCACTCTGTATTCTTCCACCCTTTTTTCATTACGAATGGACGAGAAACGTTACCTTGCCAGCCCCCATGTGGGCAACAAACATTCACAATCGGGTCTGTTCCGCGCACGCGTCGCGTTCTCCAGCAAGTTGTCATCCGTGGGTTACGACTATCATGTTCCGCTGATTCCAGCTTACGAATAGTGATCCGACGTAGCCAGGTACATGTCTCATCGTGAGACGTGTGATACGAGGCATGCCGCGAGCGCTAGCGGTGTGAGCGTGCCTTTTTTTTTTTGCCTTCATTCTATCGCAATGGCCTACCTATGCTCCGAGTCGCAAGTTGGGCGATGTGAACCGTCCTATGACATGCTTGTACATCCAGCTTGCAGAAGCCAGCAGAAGCACTTGGGGTTTCCCCCATTTTTATACCGGTTCGCATCACGATTCACCGCGTCGCGTCGACGGTCAGTGCAGAAATCACCATGCCAATAAATCACGGAATTGACTTTTCCGAACATTCGCTGCTCCTCCATGATTGTACAGCACCTCAAGCTCGGGCTTTAAAGACTGGGTTTCTGATTGAGGATCACCTCAATTTCGGTTTTGATCTGGACGCCACGAGCAAACATATCCATTGTGCTCGTAGTTCTGTTGAGCCTGACCGACAACACCTAACAGAGCATCTTCGCATCGAGATCATTACCTGCCGTCCTTGCGCAGACCCTGACGGATGTTGGCAATCTAACCGGCACTTTACCTCGATTATTTATCGAAGATGACCCTCCCCGCTACGTCAGTCAGCTTCTCTTCCAGTCATCATTCCAGCATCATTCACTGACATAGAACTTGATTTTGACGACGATTAGTCTACACGAATCTGACGTGCCTTTGGACCTCGTCACTCGACATCTGGACACCTCCAGCATTACTGAGACCATCAATGATCCTGGTCTGTTTCTCTCCGGCGCAATCGCTTTCGACTGAATGTCCTGCGACCGCATCGGTTTTTCTGAGATGGCAGAGGATCTACAAGGCCGTCAGCGAACTATCTCTACTCAAAGTAACTTGGCTCTCCGCCTAATTTCATTCCGTGTCCCTCGAACCGTCCTTCAGGCGTTGCTTCTCCAAACCATCACGTCCCGTCAACACGAGTTCACATGCCCGTTTTTCATTCATCGCGAGTCATCAAAGACTGATCTCTCCGAAGTGCGGGGAAAACCGCCACCCAAGTACAGAGCCAGCACGAGCCCTGGATCTGAATGAACGTGCGTGCATCAGCTTTAGCACCGGATCGATGAGCCAATCGACGCATTGCATGTAGACACTCTTTTTTGCTCAAGGGTCCGATTTTGGCCGAGGAGGGCGAGTTGTCTTGGCCCTTTGCTAACGCGCCCGCCCTGTTGTGAAAGGGCGGAGGTCGAGATTCATTATTCGGACCGCCAGTGGTTGCGCGAGCGAAGTGATCCTGCAAATGTGCAAAATTCACTAGTCACCGCGTATACGGATGTCGTGTCCAGGCGTACACGATGTACACGATTACTACATCATGTACGAGTGGATGTTGTGAATTTTGCACATTGGGTGCAAATACAACCGGATCGAACACGGGCGGAATGCAACAGAGAATTTCAGTACGACCAGAGTGTTAGGGGGTTGTTGGCTCTCCGGAAGGTCCTGTTGTACGCCCGTTTGCCAACCACGGTCGCCTGAGAGGAGATACGTGACAAGAGTGAACTATACGCTATAATTATATCCACTCGAAAAAAGTCCCACAGATGGTACCACTTCAAGTGAAGTCCACATTCAATATGTAACTTCTGTTTATTCAATATTGTGCTATCTTCGTCATCTTGTTGCTCAGGTAGTGATACATGTAGCATCTGTGTTCATACATGCAAGAGCGTTCAATGGCTATAAGACCCCTAATTTACACCCTATAAGACAACAAGTGAGCTCGTTCCTCGTCCTAGAAGAGATAGTGGAAACGTACGTGTCGTCTGGCGTATCCGCAGTTATGATGGAAATGAACGAAATGAGTTGACAAATTGTCTAGTCGAATGACTTGGAAAGATCCTACCGTGGTATTGGAAGCGTGTCTGCCGAGAACAGTTAACGACGCAAGGCTCCGGTTCCGGATTTCGACGTACCTTCTTTGGATTGTCAGGTGCGGTCCTGACATATCTATCGTTGTCTACGGGCCTTGAAACCCACATATTTTTGGACTGAGAAAGCGCCCGGTGAATTAGGACTTACCGTTCTTTGACCTATGGGAACGTAAGAGAGCAAATCCAGGCATTGTTTTGGCAGAACATACCTTGCACGACGCTAGCATGCTCTGTAGCGTGACGCAAACGGCGGAGACACTCAACACTGGGGACCACTCTGTTCCGAGGATGGAGGCACAGATCTGCGATGGATCAGAAATAGAAACGGTGGATGTTTGACATTGGGACTCACATGTCCATTGGAGTACACGTGCTGAGATCGAGTCAGCGATCTTTACTCTTACGTTCGGACAAAGTCAACGTACTGGGTGTATAGGCGCCTGGTGGTCCTTGTCCACGACGAACTGAACCGCAGGGGAGGATATAGGGTAGTTCGTATCGAAGCGAAACATCAATTTGAAAGTCTCCCCCTAAGGGGACAGGGTTTAGTTGCGAATGTGGAGAGCGGGGAGCACTTGCCTGGTATAAGCTTTCGCCTAGGACTTCTATGGTGAAGAACCAGGTCTCAAAGTCGTCTGCAGTAATTAGTTTGATTCCTATGTGACGCGGGGTAAATCAATGAGCGAGCGACGCTGAGATAAAAAAAAAAAAAAAAGTACCGCAAGGACATCCTTCCGCATGAATTTCGCTGAGTTCTTTGCGCAGGCGACGGGACGATACAGATGTCATGGCCCGACGGTCGTACAGGATGGGAGTAGAGAGTCCCTTTGCCGGTGCATATGTGCTTCGGTACCAAACACGGACAAATAACACGATTCCCTCATAAACCCGAGCTCTGTCTTGATCTCGCCCTTGTTTAATGTCAATTCCTCCCTGCATTAGAGTCACCTGTCGCCCATCGTTTCTCAAGGGATTCTCAGGCGCTCGCGGGGAGGCAGATAGACTTTCTTGTGCTTCATTCACGTCGCATCCTCCAAATGTCGCACGATGAACGACAAGAATACAATTTAACCAGTTTTCCCTTCCGCCTCGCGCGCCCGAGCTGCTCTGTCGGCCTTGATCTCCTCCAGAATCTCACGTGCACCGTTGTCCAGTAGTGTCTCTGCGAGCCTCTTCCCCAGTGCTTCTGCCTCGCTTGTGTTCGTAACTCGCTCTTCCATGGTCTTGACAAATTGTCGTTTGCCGTCGAGCGACGTGACACAACCTGTGATCTCCAGCACGGCGCTCTCGAGTTTCAGCTCCCCACTCCTCAACCTCTCGTTCCCCTCCACCACGTGGGTCAGCTTGGTATTGACTCCTACGGGCACACTGCATCCGCCCTCCAATGTCCGCAACATTGCACGTTCCGCGAGACACATCCACTGGGTCCGTTGATGTGTCAGAGCCTCGCACAATGCGGACAGCTCGTCCGACGCATCGGCACGAATCTCTACACCCAACGCACCCTGAGACACGGCATGATATACGACTGGGGGTACCAGATCGTGTGTAGCGCGATGTGACCAGCCGAGCCGAACCAGGCCCGCCTTGGCAAGGATAAGTGCATCGAATGCATCGTCCTCCCCTGTCGCATCCAACTTCTTCAGACGGGTATTGCTGCAGTTCAGTTATAAATCTCGGTACGAAGGATGTGGTCGAGACACGGAACGTACAGGTTTCCACGCTGTATACGCTCGTCGTTCAGCCTTTGTTATCTTAAATATTTGGCCCTGCTCACCACGTCCTTGAATGTCATCTCTTTATCGTGAATTTTGAGATAGTTTTTGACCTGCGCTGAGCGTCGTACGCTGCTCGTGCCAATCCTGCTCCCCGAAGGCAAATCTTCAAGGGTCTTGTACGGCGATCCGGCCTTCATCACCAGACAATCCACAGATTCCTCCCTTTCTAGTATCGCACCAAGCTTGAACTCGCTCGGGAGTTCCGTCGGGACGTCCTTGAGACTATGCACGAGCATATCCACCTCTTTGTCGGCAAGCAGCTCCTCAAGCCCCCTCGTCCACAGCGCCTTGCCTCCGAGGAGAAAGAGCGCCTGGGATTGATTCTTATCACCCTCCGTTTCGTTGAATCGCATTTCGAATGCATGGGAGGGGAACCTTTCGGCGAGCTTTTGAACGACGATGTTAGTCTGGATCTTGGCCAGTTCTGATTGTCTGGATCCAAGTGCGAACGTTCGTGTTCCCATCACTGGTGCTTGCAATCGAAGTAGTCGGAAGCTGAGAAGATGACAACCGGAAAACTTGATCAATTGGGCTGTACACTCGGTCCGGTCTACTTTGTCCCAATCTTCACACAGCGAGCACCATGCACATACGAACAGATGAACAACTGTCTAAGTATCTACGCCTCGAAATCCTTGAGCCACTCGCGCACAAAATCGATCATCTCATAGTGAATCTGTTGTATTTCCTTTGGCTCATCCTTGATATTGCGGAGACCATACTCATCGTAGTGGTGAACCCCATCTGATACCGATGTCGTTCTTAGTTACGGTCTCGACGGAGGTTAAAAAGTGCATGCGTACTCGGAATGAGTTTAAACGGCCGAAGGATGGTATCTTCTCTGTCCTTGGCGTACTCGCTGTGTGGCGTGCAAGGCCTCCAAGGATCCACTACGACGCCGTCAGTAATGATGCAAGTAAGTAAAGTTGGGCTGCACCTTCGCCGTCTATGATGGCCAGCCTGTCTGCGGCGATTACAAAGTCCCCAAGCGCATTTACAGCGGTCACATTTGGTAGCGCTGGGACAGCGAAGTGTTTGCCAGGAGGAAACGCCTAGAACGGACGACTTGGTTCAGGGATGATCCGTATCTGAGAATGCAAGAAAATACCTGGCTGCAAATCTTCGTTGCGTAGTCCATAGTCAACAACTTGGATACTATTCGAGGTTGATTCGGGTCGGGTGGGGCAGTCTGCTTCAACATTGAGTATCTTCACTGCAAGCGTGAAATGGAAAGCGTACGAAGAAGTAACCCCACTCTGTACACACTTGGAATTGCCATGGCCGCCATTCTTGATCGAGGGAGGTGTCGGCATATTGGGTATCATTATATGTTCCAAAACACTGGAGTCAATTCATACAAGGTCATCATTCAAACGATGGAAGGAAAAATATCATGTTTTCCGAACCTCCTCCACTGTCGAATTCGCTTCAAGGCAAGGCTTCACATTGTTCTAAGATCAGTATTTCAGTCAGACGTTTATCTCATTGAAACAATGAGAACTGCTCTTACCTCGCCAATCCACCGGGCAAAATTTATGATGGAGAAATCAATCTTCCGGTCATGCCATAGAGTCACGAGACGATCTTCATGACCGATAGGCAGAGAACCAATATGCGGAGTACCAATCGGCTTGCTCAACGATTCACAAAACTTATCAAAGTATGCGCTTCCCACAGCTGGGTCCCAATTTTTCGATTGCCATGAACCTATCGGACTCTTTCGGTTGATCAGCACGCAGTTCGTAATCATTGGGGGTCAGCTAACCTCGAGGACAGAAACAAAGTCATCGTCATGCTTAAGCTCGTGGAGTCCAAACAAAGCCTTGACGACGTCTTTGAGAACCGGGATTTGTAAGAGGGTATCAATGGTTGCTACCGCGTTCTCGAGGTGGGCAGAACAGGTAGGATCAGCAGCTTCACGAATAACTTCATAATACTCCCAGTTGGAAAGGCTAGCATGGGTTACACCTGCGTCATGATGAGGAAGCGAAACATTTACGATACGTACTCAATACCTACCGCTGGACGCAATTGCTCCAAAGACAAGGTCCGGGTATAGGATCTTCATGTGTGCCGCCCGTGCACCCGCATAAGAACCCTTTCACGATGCCTCAGTTTCTCAGGTATGACAAGGGTTGTGTACCTACCCCATAGTAAATCCAAGGGGTGCGGGGTGACGTCAAGTCTTCATCTATACCCTCAAACTTGACATGTTTCATAAAGTTTGCAGAGTCTGCGGCTGCCTGATCGTTGTTCAACCATCTGCATTCACACGCTTGTTCAGGACTTCCAGTGGAAGCTTGGACGCAGCCAAGCAGTCTCACCTCAGGTTATCTGTACTGAAGTCGGGCACAGGGATGGATGTCCCTGTAGCAGGTTGAGCAACGTGCAGCGAGCAGAATGCCAAATATGCGTACCATAGTAGCGGTGTTCGAGGACAACCCCAACTCCACCTGTCGCGTTGGCCAGAATCTCCACTATTCCCGTATCCAAGAACGGAAGTCTATCCTCTCCGCTCGTCTCACCGCCATCCAAAACGATGACTGGTCCACCCGAATGGGGCACATAGTGCCGGGTATTGATCCAATAGCGTTGCTTGAACGTTCCCTGCGACGGATCGGTGTGGTCAACAGGCTGCTCGAAAAATTGGTCTGGAAATTCGGGATATTTGTGTGCGTGCTGCGGTCCGAGGGCGAAACCGGTCGTCGAATCTTGGAGAACGAGGGATGACGCTGCCTTGACCGAACGAGCAGCAGTTTCAAATGCCTTGAGGCGAGCTTCTAGTTTCCACTCGTTGACATGCTGAGGGCTGGTCGGCCCACGCCTCGAGGGTATCGCAAGTGTAGCGAGGACGAGCGAAAACAAGCAAACGAACGGCGCTGTGAGCCTCATCGAGCTGTGCAAAGGTTAGCGAACCAATATTATTCGCTTTCTTTCACGCTAAGTTATAGTCCACACGATCTCGGTACCCGCATCATACGGAATCAGCACGTGTGCAAATTGAGCATGAGATGGGAAGCGACATGAGCCCTATTCATCATCTACCCGTACGGTCACCATTATCTGGCTGGCTTTAGCGACCTGAGGGGTACTTATACCGTGACAGAATAATTGTTCATCCAAGTAACACAAGACTCTCTTCGTTTCACCATGTCGCCTACGACGAGACCAGAAATGGACTGTTGGAAGAAGTATTCGTCAATTTGCAAGCTTAGAAGTCTGACATTCATGCTAGCCTTTGCAGGCTTCGACTCGGACCAAACCTGTATAACATACAACTTAACACAATGAGAGACACCACCCCACGATCTGATGTACACCTAGAAAGATCTGGGCGTTGCCTTGGTATGTAAATCTAAGGACCGACATTATTTGACAAATACCAGCGGAGGAAGTACTAGGAACGCCTCGTCCCTTGCTATCGGTGAGCAATTGACCGATGGGCTTGTGACAGCGACTGAGACGACTCTAAGCAGGTCTTGATGTGACACGGTTTGGCCACATTTCAACACATCAGACCACAGCGTCTCCCTCATTCCCCTATAATGCAGCCTTCGAATTCCGTACTTCGCGCGAACGAACATCTCTCGGTTCCGTTTACGTCCACGTGCGTCGGGGCACAACTTATGGAGTGATCGTTCCTTAGAGAGTAGATGTAAAGAAGGAAGTAGTTGCTCGCTGGGACAAAAACCTCTACAAGGACACAAATGGCAGCAACGGTAAAGAATTTGGTCCTCTGCAAGGTTTGAATCTTGTCTGTATCCGCGACTTGATGTGCATCCACCGTCACCTCCTGGGATGACAATATTATAATGCTACTTCATTACGGAAGAACCAAGTACTACCAGGTTCAGATATTGGAAAGCATTTACACGTCGAATGTCAACCACTTGCTGCTCAGGCTTCTCTTGTTCAATATCATCCCACCAGACTGCTCCGAACATTGGTGTGTCAGGTACGAGGGAATCTGGAACTCCTGCACCTGGCTGGGCAAGCTCGCGAATTGCATCAAAAGCCCGGCTGCCATGTGCCATCCGACATGACAATGGAATGCCCAAACCCCTGGGTTGTCGGCAATGAAGCGGATGCGGACCCAGCCAAACCCAGGAAGAGTCAGTGTGTCTCGGCGCGGTGGATTGGTTAAAGTGATAGGGGAGATACCCGGCTGGTAAAGTCCACCGCCCTCACCTAGGACCCAAAACACATGCCCATGAAGATGGAACCTATGTCGTCGGCGTCAAAGAGAGTAAAGCAGCAAAAACGATCAAGGCAGCGACTCACGGGTGACTCGACTCATCATAGTTGTCGAGGACCAGATCAACGACAGATATCTCGTCATTGATAATGACAAATTGTGACGAACTGTTGAAGCTGGTTTGTGCACCGCCCTGATGGAATTGGAGAATTGTTGGGTTTGTGGACTGGGCTTGCCAACTTGTGTTGTTGATGAATGCAAGCACCTGGTTTCCTCCCGACTGGATGGTTGGCACGATGCTCATCGTGAGAAGGACAGACTGTGTATTATTTGGTGGATTAATCGGGATTGCAGGTACGATCATGGTGCTGTTCAAGTCCAAGCAGAGTTGAGGGTAACCATCGGACCAGTCAGAAGACGTAGGCGTGGTGGGTTCTGCTCCGTAGGTTAGGGTCGCGAGTACCAAGCTATTCAAGTTAGCATTCGGGAGCTTGTAGCACACCGTCTGCATCTCTGCGCGGACGTTGTAAGAACCAGCAGTCTGATTCGTCGTGAGGATCACGGAATACCGCTGCGCCACCGAGATGGGAACACGGTGGACATCTACAGGTTCGAGACTTATGCCATCAGCCTCTACAACCGAAAGCATATGTTCGTCGACACTGAAAATAAAGTCCGTGAGGGTAGCCATGTTAATCAGTCGGAGACGGTAACGAAGATTTGGCTCGAAGTTGAATGTGGAACCATTCATTTTTCCATTGATGAGACCACTGTCTGGGGGAGGTTCCGCGCCTGGATTGAAATCACCGTAGTTGGAATTGTCGATACCAGCGGAACTGAGGTACTGTGTGAGCAGTCCCGATGATAGGTCATGGTACCAGTCTGCAGGTGATGATCAATGAATGAGCGCTTTCGGTCATCCATACCGATTATAGTACCGACCTGACATGATGACGACAGCGTCACGGTCATATGTGCCATATATAGGCTCACTGGGAGAGTGGATCACAAGGGGACCATATATACCGTCCGTATACTGAGTGGAGGCGTGCGCATGCCACCAATACGTGCCATACTGGTTAGGATTGATGGTAAATCTGTAGGCTGTGAATGATATCTTCAGTCTCGTTTGAGCACTGGACTCGGTGGGTACGAGCTCACTGAAGTTCATTCCTGGTGGGATGGGACACTGAGTAATGCCATTGGTACCATCCATGTAGTTGGTTCCGTTCTGAAGTTGGCCATGCCAGTGAATAGTAGTGCCATTGGACATTTTGTTGAAGACGTTGACGACGAGTTCGTCGCCGCTATTCACCTCTACCAACGGTCCCGGGAATTGTCCTGACGCACGTGCGAAATTTCGAGAATGCTCTACAATTTACTTGGATGTCCACTTACCGTTAACGACGAGCATGGTTCGTTCAAAGCCGTCGGGCGCACCAGGGATTTCTTCGACGACCCATTCATAATATCTAGAGGTTGGGGTACTCGTGACATTGAACGAAGGGTCAAGAAGGAAAGTCGAGTTGGTAGTGACATAGTTCGAACTGCTCTTCTTCTTGAGTCCCAGACCTAGTCCGAGCCCGAAAGCGAGGGCGACAACAAAGCTGACCACAGCACCGCCCACAATGTAAAGCTTCCGACGACCTGTTAACCCCTCGGAGTAAGTGGTCGATGTCGATGGGAAAGGTCACAACACTTACTTCGCGAGTGCCTGGAGACAGCTACAGCCTGAGTGCTAGAGTTGTTGAGCGCGGTGCCTTCTGACTCTACCTTAAGGTCAGCATGGGTATAGTCGTGCGAGCTGCCCTCTCTGGAGGTCGGTGGTTGCGCCATCGATGGTGTAGGCATGTTCAAGGTGGGGACAGTACAGGAGGAGGAAAAACGCGGCCCGAGGCCTACATAAAGGCATCGGGATGCGCACGTTTGTTTTAAACCTGGTGCGTAGCTGACAGAACCCAATTGGCCTCCTCGGTCATTTTTAGGATGTGGCGATGTGCCAATTTTATTCATAAGAATTCACGAATTATCTCACTGGTGCGTGAGAAGGGTCTAACCTGAACCATGGAATTGGGGAACAACCACCATCGATGGGTCAATGGGTAGAAGTAGATTGTCGATATTTCCGCCGACCTCTGCGGGAATTAGTCACGCAAGGCATGAAAAAATCACATTTTCCCCTAACCTTTTATTATTCAGATCTCTTTGACTTGTATGTAGTCTAAGATCGATGTTTCAGTTAGAAGTCCGTTTCATCCGAATGATGAACCACGTCCTATCACGTCCCCAATCTACCGGCAAAATCAGGACGAGATCAAAGCCGGGAGATGATCTTTACGTCTGACCAGGAAGGTGCCAACATGAGAGACAATCAATGAAATCAAATTGTGTGCTTCCCTTAGCCATTCTGGAGGTGCCACAGAACGTGTAAAATCGTTGATGGAGGAATTCAAATACTCCCAGTGGAGAAGAGCTAGTAGCACGGGCGTATGCCGTCTGTTCGCATAAATCCATCAGCTGATGTGTCTCGCCCCCTTTTGCCACCATTTTACGAGAGACGTAGAAAGTCGTTGCTCTCATCTGGCTTTATGGATGTGTCTATACCCGAGGGACCTGCCACGCAAACATGGGTTGGGAATCTGGCATGCCATGTATAGATTCCAGAAAGCTATGAAAATTAGCACGGAAATTTGCAGAACAGAGGTTATGTGACGCACTGCGGTGCGCGAGGCACGAACGTAACCGCAGATGCTACTAGAATCTTCGGACAAGCGACGTAAGCGGGCGGCGACCACCTCGTCGCTCGTCCTCGCCTCCATTCGACATTCCGGCTCCTCGCAGCTCACACCCGGCAAGTTGGGCTTCCGTTCTGGGCCGGAGAGCGCTTTGCGCTCTTGCCCATCCGCACCCTCACTCTCGCTCTCGCTCCCCGCGTGTACGGAACGCCGTCAAAAGATACCATGATACCTGCTCCAAGGACTGATACGAAGGCCAACGCAATCTTCGGCAACACGGTCCGTAATATCGTCGGTGAGCTACCTTATCAACTTTCGTACACCTCATCTCCATCCCACTTGTGCGTACGGGTGTTAAAACTGTTTGAAGGTATTGGTTCGGGGGAGGAAAAAGAATCTTCGTCCCATTAAATCTTGCACTGTTCAAATTTATGAAGTCGCTCGCAATTTTTGCAGTAATCTTTGATCTAAGTCTCGGCAGGCGAGCATGGCGGCTTCGGATGACCTGTCAACACGACGAACAATACAGATGCTGTAGCAAAGGCGAATCCTCTCTCTTGAGTATATCTACACCCATCATCCAGAGTTGCAGCAACATGTACGACCACAGCATCCGTGACGGACGCAGTTGACAAGTCCACCATATGACAGGCTTCATTCAAGTTCAGACGATCAACGGCGGGAAAGAGGGGGGGGGCACACCTCTTTCTCTTCAGTTTTGTCACATCTACTTGTCAATAGAGTCGTTGCTTGTCCTTACTCGTCCTCGCTACCCTTGCGAGTGCCACGATGCTCGAGGCGCGCGCCGATCAGTCCACTGCATGGAACTAGAAGGTTGCATCGTGGCGTTACCCGTTCGGTCAACGCAGTGTTCGAGTCGTATCTCGTTCTCCAAGATTCGACGACTGACTTTGCCCTCAAACCGCAGCATCCATCCAAATATTTCACATTGCCAGAGCAGTTCTTCGAGCAGTCTATGGACCACACTTTCTCGTCACATGGAATATTCCAGTGACGTTATTGGAGCAATACCTGACAGTGTCCCCGGATCGCGCAGACAGGCCATCAGCTCGGACGGCGGTGAGGCGGGCGGAGAGGACAGGGAGAGTGAAGATCTTGGCCGGCGCAACAGGTGGATTTGAGGTTTCCTTCAATTATGATGTGCACATGTTTGGGATTCTGCTCGACGCATGATAGGACATCTATCTATGCCCGACTTCATACAGGTAATCTGAGGTGATATTTTTCGGTAACGTTCAAGGACGGACCAGCTTTCACTAGAGGCAGGGAAATAAGTGTATGAATGCATCAGATCATTGATCAACGATCAGGCTATCGGAATCACGTTTGATGAGTCTTGTGAACGGTTGAGCAAGCTGACTGGTGCCCACATTGGATGAGATATGGAAAAAAAATCTTGCATATCATCTACATGTCCAATGACAACCAATTGCCACTTCTCTTCCCCATGATCGCTCCACCGGACTGCTGCAAACATTGCTGCGTCAAGTACGAGGGAATTTGGAACTCCTGAACTTTGCTGGGTAAGCTCGCAAATTGCATCAAAAGCCCGGCCGCCATGTGCCATCCAATATGACAATGGAATGCCCAGAGTCCCGGATTGTCAGCAACGAAGCGGATGAGGGCCCAGCCAAACCCAGGGAGAGTCAGCGTGTCTCTGCGCGGTGGATTGGCGAGGGTGATAGGGGAGATACCCGGCTGGTAAAATCCGTCGCCCTCACCTAGGAGCCAGAACACATGTCCATGAAGATGGAACCTATTGTGGAATATGAGCATGTGCTAATAAAACTGAATTTGAGTGACTTACGGATGGCTCGAATCATCATAGCTGATGATGACCAGATCGATGACAGAAATCTCGTCGTTGAGAACGACGAGTTGTGATGAGCTGTTGAAGTTGGTTTGTGCACCGCTCTGATAGAACTGGAGAATTGTTGGGTCGGCGGGCTGGGCTTGCCAACTTGTGTCGTTGACAAATGCAAGCACCTGGTTTCCTCCTGACTGGACGGTTTGCTGGAAGGACATCGAGACGAATACAGACTGTGTACTATTCGGCGGATTCATCGGGATTGCAGGTACGATCATGGTGCTGTTCAAGTCCAAGCAGAGTTGAGGGTAACCATCGGACCAGTCAGAAGACGTAGGCGTGGTGGGTTCCGCTCCGTAGGTTAGGGTCGCGAGTACCAAGCTATTCAAGTTAGCATTCGGGAGCTTGTAGCACACCGTCTGCATCTCTGCGCGGACGTTGTAAGAACCAGCAGTCTGATTCGTGGTGAGGATCACGGAATACCGCTGCGCGACCGAGATGGGAACACGGTGGACATCTACAGGTTCGAGACTTATGCCATCAGCCTCTACAACCGAAAGCATATGTTCGTCAACACTGAAGATAAAGTCCGTGAGGGTAGCCATGTTAATCAGTCGGAGACGGTAACGAAGATTTGGCTCGAAGTTGAATGTGGAACCATTCATTTTTCCATTGATGAGACCATTGTCTGGGGGAGGTTCTGCGCCTGGATTAGAACCGTCATAGTTGGAACCGTCAATGCCAGCATAACTGAGGTACTGTGTGAGCAGTCCCGATGATATGTCATGGTACCAGTCTGCAGGTGATGATCAATGAATGAGCGCTTTCGGACATCCATGCCGGTTATAGTACCGACCTGACATGATGACGATAGCGTCACGGTCATATGTGCCATATATAGGCTCACTGGGAGAGTGGATCACAAGGGGACCATATATACCGTCCGTATACTGAGTGGAGGCGTGCGCATGCCACCAATACGTGCCATACTGGTTAGGATTGATGGTAAATCTGTAGGCTGTGAATGATGTCTTCAGTCTCGTTTGAGCACTGGACTCGGTGGGAACGAGCTCACTGAAGTTCATTCCTGGTGGGATGGGACACTGAGTAATGCCACTGGTACCATCCATGTAGTTGGTTCCGTTCTGAAGTTGGCCGTGCCAGTGAATAGTGGTGCCATTGGACATTTTGTTGAAGACGCTGACGACGAGTTCGTCGCCGCTATTCACCTCTACCAATGGTCCCGGGAATTGTCCTGACGCACGTGCGAAATTTCGAAAATGCTCTACAATTTACTTGGATGTCCACTTACCGTTAACGACGAGCATGGTTCGTTCGAAGCCGTCGGGTGCACCAGGGATTTCTTCGATGATCCATTCATAATATCTAGAGGTTGGGGTACTCGTGACGTTGAACAAAGGGTCAAGAAGGAAAGTCGAGTTGGTAGTGACATAGTTCGAACTGCTCTTCTTCTTCTTGAGTCCCAAACCTAGTCCAAGCCCGAGGGTGAGAGCGAGGACAACAATTCCGGCCACAACGGCAGCTGGCACAATGTAAAGCTTCCGGCGACCTGTCGGCGAGTAAACAGTTGTCGTCACTAGGAAGGCATATCAGATCACGTTTAATTTGCGGGACCCCGGGCGTGGCAGCCTGAAGGCTAACATTATTTTGTGCGGCGTCTGACTCTGCCTTGAGGTCAGCGGTGTGGCCATGAGAACTGCCAGAGGTCGGTGGTTGTTCCATCGATGGTGCAGGTTGCGTGCCTAAGGTGGGGCCCGACCGGAGGGGGGAAAACGCGACCTACGGACATAAAAACATCGATGTATGCACGTTCGTTATGAACCCGTGGTTGCTGGCCGAACCAAAATGGCCTTTTTGCTTATTTTTGGAACGGCGCATGATGTGCATCCGAATTAGTACAGCACTTCCCAATCAATCTCAGTCTTCCGGTGTGTACAAAGGACCAAAGAAAATCCATGGAATCGCTATTCACACTGTGGGTCGGTTTGGTAGAGCGTACAACGGGCCATCTTTACATTCAGCTGTCTAAGACAACATGTCGCTCTAACTGAACCATGATCTGATCCAAATTACCTCACGGACATTGCTCGCCGGATATGGTGGCATTACAGGGGATTCAGAATCAGTAACCATCAAACCCGCCACATATATCAGATAAGATGAGGAGCTGCCTCACTGCCAACCTTTCAAGGATCGAGAGATTATTACCGAACTCGTTCATTCGAACCGTTCCGCGTCCGCTAGGACCAGAGGTCTCACAAGGTGATTCCAATTCTCCGTCCAATTTCCCCATTCCAAACTGGTGCTCTCCTTGTGCCGCACTGGTTGCGATGCACGACTCCGTGATACCGATTGGAGCAAAGAGCGTAATTTCGCTAAAGCAGCGGCGTTTGGGAATGAATCAAGTAGCGACTGTCCAATAACTTGTTAACGTTTCCCAAAGTTGCTGCTTGTGGCGAACCTCTAATTGGCTTGCCAATTCCCTGGCATTCCGGAAGACGAGTCCATTCTCACCGTCCTTGACAAGCTCCGAAAGACTTCCGGCCAAAATACAAATAAGCAATTGCATCTCAGAGTATTTGGTATGTGGTGCCTACCATGCAAAATCTAGCGCACAAACTGGGAGTCCACAACCAAACATGTCCACCACTTTCATGGGTAAATCCAAAGCAGAAGAACTTGAATGCAAACATATTCCTAAATCAGCCGATCCTGACAACAATGGTGAATCCCTATGCTATCACGGATCAAAGGAGCCGATTCCTTACCAAGCAACAAAGGATAATCTTCTGCCTCCAACCACAGACTTGAACACCGCACATACGCCCATTTCTCTTGTAGTCGGTTCACGTCAGCCATGTACTTGGCCTTCAGAGGGCCTTTCCCAGTAATCACCATCCATATCCGTGGCAACTTCCCTGGGTTCTCTGCGCTCGTTGTTGGCCAATATTTGAGGATGCACAAGTGGGAAGGCCTACCTTTGTTTATCTGGACGGCCCGCTGCTCGTACAACTTGAGTGCATCCAAGAGAATCGTGAAATCTTCATCCGGAGTCCAGGAAGTGCTGCTAACTAGCAACGCTACTCTGTCGTCTCGTAATGAGTATAATGGCGGTTGGGTTGGCGACGATGACATCGTCATCGTGGTGAATTGTGTACTGTATGGTTTATTAAGAGCAGGCAAATAATTTTTTAGAGTGGGGCTAGTAAGGGAAGGCCCCAAACGGAGAAACAGCTGTAGTTGGCATTAGCAACGAGTGTCACTCACGCAAGGGTATTCCGCACATCGTGAACCTCTGGAGGTGAGCACCGGTGGAAGTGTGACGGGGGGCGATCGTGCAGAACTACCTTTTGACCACTTTAACATGTTCAATCATGTCGACAAACACACTGAGGATGACGCACACTAATCCCCACTCAGTAACCAAGTGGTCTTGCATAGCCCTAGTCACAAACAAGTGTGCATAGGCAGAATGTCCAAAGGTATACTCGAACCTGAACCCTTATCAGTGCGTTGGAAACAGATATTCTGATGTACGTACCAATTTGCCATCTTCACGAATGGGTGAGAGGCACCCAATTTCAGAGCTAGGATGCTGTATCCGAGATTATGCCAATCAATGATGATTTTGCTGCATCTCACACGTCCGACCAGGTAAACAAGAGCAAGCGTAGGAATGCTGGGAGGATTCTTGGAACACGGGTTAGCAGTTTGTTTGAACGTCATCCGAAGGCACTACCTGAACCATGATGAACTCAGGTGGCGAGGGTATCGTGAACATGAGAGTGTAAAGGATGGACATCACTTGATGGAGTATCTTGACTGGTGCAGCGAGGACAAAGGGGACCCTGTGGAGGAATGAAGGCGGCTGAGCAAGGTAACAGAGTTGGACATGAGGAAGGGAAGTGAGGGATGGAACTGGTTTAGATTCTGGGTAGATACACGGGTTTTTAACATGTCTGCATAAGAGCCATTGCGCACTCACCCCGGTACCCAATGAGATATGTATTGAATCCAAGCTTTGCAAAACTCTCGGCGTGATACATCATGCGTGGGCTGCGTCCCACGTCGCCGAGAACGATAATGGCGACTGAGCGACGTTTTGGAGATCGTCTGACATAGTTGTATGTCCAAACGATGAGTAAGAGCGATATAAAGATGGCGACGACTTTGAGAAGGGCTTCCGTCGTGTCGCCAGCCATTGCATGAAGGGTCTGCTTATGTAAACACACGGACTCTAACTTCGTCATCGCCCGGCTCTTTGTCCACAAACTACCATGACATCAAGAGCTGTGTCGAGCTCGCTGAGGGTAGCGACACGGACGAGCGTGCAGCCAAGGCGATATTTAGATTATGCACTACGCTCGTGGGTGAGGTTCGTCTCCTCCACGCCCGAACGACGTGCGGTATATCGCGGACCAACTCTAGCGACAGCATCGGGCGCATATGCACTAAAGCCAGCGCAGATCCCCAGTGTCAATCCTCCACACGGTAAGTTTTATGATTTATGATTAATACTGGTTGCTCTCGGTTGAATCCTTGAAGCGCGATCCATGTTCATCCAGACAGAGACCACGCCCAACGATGATTCTCTCAAATTCATTCCTGGTGTTCCCGTGATGGAGGAAGGAACTGCGGAATTTCTCGATACGCGCACTGCGCTTGCATCTCCGCTGGCCATCCGACTCATGGGCATAGAAGGTGTCAAGGCCGTGTTTTACGGTCCGGATTTCGTCACTGTCTCAAAGGATAGCGAGAACCCGTGGGCGGTGATAAAACCCGAGATATATTCGATATTAATGGAACATTTTTCCGCCGGACTCCCCCTCTTCCGTTCCCAGGAAGAACGGGACGCTGCGGGGCCCCAGGACACCAAAATTCTGGACACAGATTCCGAAACCGTAGCGATGATCAAAGAACTACTCGAGACTCGGGTGCGGCCGGCCATTATGGAAGACGGCGGTGACATCGAATATAGGGGGTTCAGCGACGAAGGATTCGTCAAAGTCAAGTTAAAGGGCAGTTGCCGAGGATGCGAGTCGAGTACTGTCACGCTCAAGTCTGGCATTGAGAGAATGTTGATGCACTATATTCCGGAAGTGAAAGGTGTAGAGCAGGTATAGATTTTGTTCTTGGTCACACTTCTTCCTTTACTTATTTTCTCTCTAGGTATTGGACGAGGAAGAGACCATCGCATTGGATGAATTCGCCAAGCTTGAGCAGCACTTGGCCCAGAAAGCTAAGGGCGAGCCGAAGTAGGTCATCGGTATAGTCCACGCATGCACAGATACCTGACAAGTCTACAGGATGGCGAAGTACATGTCTGTTTGACGGTCACAGTCGGAGAGTATGTTTACACTGGGACTAGATTTTACTCTCGCACAATCGAGAAAGTATAGAACACCTTATACGTTATGATCCGCGCCACTTCGCGTTACTACCGAGATTGATGGTGTCACTGGTGAACATGGGGGATCACACTGGAAACACTTGGTCTGACGTCCAGTTCGTCTCAAGATCTCCTGCTTGTTACTACCGAGATCGACGGGGGATCATACTGGGAACACTTCGTCTGACATCCAGTCCGTCCCAAAATCTCCTGCTTGCTGGGCGTTGTCATCACGGCCCAGTACGATTACTTTATTGCGCATGGTATCCCGGCACAGTCAATCAAACTAAGCCACTACTACTAGTGTCCAATATCAGCCCTCGTCAGACAATGCCAAAGCACTCTCGTCGAGTTTGGTCAATCCAAGTTTGGAACGTATGGTTGTACCAGCATCTTGCTAAACTCTTCGAGCTTCTGTGGACCGCGTACTTCCTCGGTGAGCAACGGGAGCTGGATAATGTGGAAAAATTCGTCGTAGAGTTCGTGTGCCTCGGCGAGATACTTTTGTTGCATCTTTTGACGCACTTTGCAATGCTCGCAATTGGACGCTGTGTCGGTATCGTCATTTCGGGGCCGTTAAAAGAGCGCTTGAGAAAAAAGGCGTACAGTTCTTTGGGAAGAGTAGCTGATTGACGACGATATTGTGCGTGTCGATTTCGTACGCCGTCAATTCTTGTACGAGACGTTCCGTCTCATACAAGGACAAGAATTCAGATATGCAGACGCAAACAAACGTGGTCTTTTCCTGTAAAGCAAGACGTGCACCACTATGTCAGTGACCGACGACGAGAACACGAGCGATGCTACACGCACTGGGTCTTTGAATTGGGTGTTGACCTCGTTGATGACGGCGCGCATCGACTCGAGTTTGGCAAACATGTCTTCTTGTGAGTCTTGTTGCCCGCCCATCATGGATGACATTTGTCGGATCATGGGGCCGAATTGACCGCTGAGGGTACTCAGCTTTCCCAGCGCTTTCTCGAGGACGGTGGGGAAGGAGAGAAAACGAAGGGTGTGGCCGGTCGGTGCGGTGTCAAAGACGATGACAGAGTACTCCATCGATTTGACGTGCCTAGAATGGTGTCAGAAACGCAAACGGTGGGCAGAACGGAGGACATGACTTCATGATCTCGGCAAAGCTCATGGCTTCGTCCACGCCCGGGATGGCAAAGGCCAGATCTTGCATCATCGATCCCATCATTCCGTTCTGGTCGGCTGAGGGTAGACGAAGGTGTGAGCAAGACTATGCAATCGACGAATAAAGAGAACGCGGGTACATTGCTCGACCATCTCCTGAATGGCGCTCGTGGGGTCGATCTCCATCGCAAACAGGTTGTCGAACCCATTGACTTTGGTTGCATCTTTGGAGAACTTTTGGCCAAAGGCGTCAGACAAGTTGTGTGCTGGATCTGTGGACTAGGATGCGAGCGTTTCGACGGCGGAGGTAGGTCGATGAGAGGGTGTACTTACGATGAGGAGGACGGACTCGCGACATTGTGCGAGCTGGATGGCGAGTGAGCAGGACGTAGTCGTCTTGCCTGTCCACGGTAGCGTTGATGACAGCAATCCGACTCGGGCTCGGGGCACTCACCGACGCCGCCTTTACCACCTATACCGAAGTGAGCGTGCGTGATTGCGGATGACGGCGGGTCGGACATACCGCAGAATATCCATTTAAGCGATTTCTGGTCTAGGATGTTTTGCAACGTTGGCGGCAGCGTCTCAGTCATTGCAGCGGTCGTCAATGATACAAGAAGAAGAAAAAAAAGAGGTGTCGGTAATATATAAATGATGAACGCGTGGCTAACCGAACGTAGGCACTCGTGCGATCTGGTAGTTTCTACTACGTCCTGCCACAACATACCAAACGGCATGATGTCGGACAGCCCTCCAGCTCGTCAACGAAACGGCGTAGCACATACGGTCCAGACAGCCTCTCCTTACTTATTCACCACCTGTGACATACGCGACATGGTTCCTTTGCATCCGGCTCGAATCCCATGACATGGAGAACCTTTGTGATGGTGATTGAGCTTGCGACTGAACGGTCAATTTTGGCCATGAACGACCACAATGTTCGAGTCCCCAACCATATACTTTCTTTTGTTCAGCTTTGCCTCGACAAACCACACGAACTTGGCACCATCCCTCAAAGTCTTTTCTCGACTCGGTCGCTGTCTATCATCACGCCTCAACTTGCTCCTACTATGGTCTGTACTGATTTAAATTGGATCTGTCTGGAAAGAAGTTGATTCCCATGCAGACAGTTTTGGAAAGTAGACACACTTGGCTTGTCGCGGACGGGACTCATTCGTCCGTTCACAGGTGTCCCTTGCAAGGAAGTGGCACATACTATTGACCATCGACTGTTGGTCAATGATCGACTCTGAGCCGTCGCGCGAACGAGTTCTACCGCACAAAGACCCATCGTGATTGTGATTTCCTTAGCGTCCGGCATGTGCATATCATCTCCCGTAAACTCGAAATGGAACTTGACTGAACATTATCTTCCAGATATACGGCGTCGCGCTTACCGCCCGTATCATTGCTTGTATCGCATTCCTTTGATGAGCCATAAGATCTTGGCTTGCTCTGCACCATCCCTTTTAAGACGACAGAAGAACTTGCGTTCGTGTCTGCCCCACCATTGTGCATTTACGCTCATGTGACTTCCGCATCCAGTACATTAAGTCCAAAATTCTAGCCATTTCTATTAAACTGTGTCAACTGACAGTGTGTACTGCGATCCCGTGGCATCGCATTCAATACTTGCGCGTCGATGTGCAATGCTGCGTAGGACTCGTATGGCGGTGGCCCGACGACGATCTCTGCAGCAATTCCACGCCAAAACGACGTTGAGCATCGGGTGTAGATGTCAAGACCCTCCCCGAGGACATGGTTGCCCAAGGGTTCAACTTTGGTCCCCAGAGATTGCAACAAGGTTTGCGAAGACTTGCTGAGAGGATCCGTTGCCAGTCGCCTTTGCATCCGAGTACAGGCTGGACGCTTTGGACCTGCCTACACAAAAGATATCGCCATGTACCTTGGCTGGACGGGCGGATAATATGGCATAGATTTAATGGACCAACCCGATGAGGGTGACAAGCTCCTAAGAAGCAGTCAACATTGAAAAGCCTCCTAGCTGTGGGTCTGAGTGAGCAGGAGAGAACGTGCATTGAAATGGTGCGTACATGGTAGCCCCACGGTTCGTGTCAGCTCTAGGACCTTAGTGTTTGAAATTGGTGTTCTTTCCGGATGACCAGTGACGTTGTGTCTGCACATCTAATGGAACAAGAACAAGGCTGGTACCACGAGCACCAGGCAGTATGCTACACATTTATAGGAGTGTCGGTTGCGCCGACAACCCACTTGAGTAATTCTATCCTCCGCTGGTGGCTCATATCGGCATGAACGACAACACCATACCGCTAAGATAACCTTGGAGGTCATCCTCTGTGAGGTTAAGGATTGTCTCTAAATTGACGAGATCTGGCAACTGATAGAACTATGGAAGCATACCCGTAGGCTAGAAAAAATATTATGCTTACAGTGTCAATGCTCCGCCCTGGAATGGGAGGAACAACCTTGTACGGAAATAAACGGCCGTCTCCACATCCCCGGTTGTAAGCCTAGGATGTTGCATGAGATGCGAGACAAGACAAAACAGATAAAAGGCTTACCTGAATTGTGGTACGCTGCAGATCAAGTAATTGGTGCTGGAGCGTGTCGCGGAAGGTCCCAAATTCGAGATGGAGCGTGTTGCGGAAGGCCCTAAATTCGAGCTGGAGTTTCTCGACCTGTTTCCGAATGACGCCAAACCCGTCTTGAAGAGTAGCAAATCTAGTTTCAATGTCGGTCCGAAGACCGCCAAGCATATTATAGAGGTTAAGAAACTCGGCGCGGGATTGCTCGAGCAGGTTGAGAAACGCTGCGGTGGTTGTGTTTTCTAAGGTGCCGACCCGATTGTTCACGTTGAGAAAGTCTGTCGTGAGTTATTCACGTAGGCCGAGGAACTCTGCAGCAACGTGATTTTGCAGAACGCCAGTGCTGTGACGGAGGCCACGAAGATGGTTTTGCACACTGCTGACACCTTGACGAAGGTCTGTACGGATAGTGTTGAACTCGCGGCCAACGTTGTTCTCGAAGGGAGGAAGGAGAGCTCGAAAATTGTCAAAGTCGGCCCGGAGTGTGTTGAACGACGTCTGCGAGTCGTTCGACTCCGTTTGAGAGGCCTCATCGTCAAACAGTGTCTGAAGAGCCTCGATTTGTGGATCCATCGTGTTCAGCAGCCGATTAAAGTATACGTTTGCGTTCATAACATCAACAGCTCTACCTGAATTAGGGGAATGGTGAAGACCGTGGATCGAGGTTCCAGCGCACTTACCCAGAATTTGACTCGTATCGGTATCCTGAACGGCCTCGACTAGCAGGTATGCACGTGTGATGTCTTCTACAGTGGGTGGTACCTGCAGGCCAGAGCCATTGTGCATAGTCGTGGTGTGTTGTTTAGGGGTTGCTACTAGAAACAGTCCTCACGTGACAGGAGTCAACGTCTAAGTCGACTTAAATAAATAAATAAATTCAAAAGCATAGTGGAACCCCCACACACCATGAGCGATGGCAAAGTGTCCTTCCAAGGTATGACCCAGCAGATCTGCGTCGCAACTTGACATCCATACTACGTCGTGATGGACAGCCCTCCAGCTCGCCAACGAGCAGCGTAGCGCATACGGTCTTCGATACAACGATTTGACGCGCTACAGAAAACACTGCGGGAACAGGACGCATCGCCTGCGATCGACCCTAAAGATGACCCATGGCAAAGGCAAAGAGTTCAAAAAGTTGCCGTCCTTGACGACGGACATGATCAAGGATGGACAGTGAGTTTTGCCGCGAGCCATGTCGTCTGCGTTTTTTTTTTTGATTGCGCAGTCTCCAGCTCTTGTTATTCGAGGCCGAACGGGCCTGGGCATATTCTCAGGACCTCGTTGCGCGGTCGCTTGTTCCGGCGAACGAGTCGCACGCGGGTACACTTCGCCACAGTGCGACGGGACGTTTCAGACGTGCGGTTCACTGGTCCACACAGCTTCTCTCGCACTGTCAATCGCTTTACGCAGCATCCCGCCTCAAGGCATCTTCTCTTATCCAAGCCACGGTATATACGCTCGTCGTGAATGGTCGATTCCTACGGTACAGGGACGAATTCGAAGACGCGCTCATCCAACTGAGCGTCGCGAGAAGTTTGTTGGACGAACTTTCGGAGAGGGCGGAGACGACCCGGGATCAGGCACTTGCGACCCTCTATGCGGATGAAATCGGGCCGGAGATCAGGCACTGCGCTCACGAGCTTGGGAGAGAAATGGCGTATGATATCGATGGAATCGTCAAGCAAGTTGCAGGCAGGCATCGGGGAAATATTGTCGAAGATTGCGATGGGTTGATCAAGGCGTTCAGCGGGGAGCGGGGAGCCGAGAGCGGTCAAGACAAGAAGCGATTGGAACCACTGATGTGGGAGGGGCAGCCGGTACCGGTGAGGAATCCGGAGTTGGTGGATGTGTTGTTGAAAGTTCAGGAGGCGGAGGGGAAAATCGCTGTTCCTCGAGATGCGGGGGACGACGGTATACTGGACGACAAGGGGAAGAAGAAAGGGAGGGGTCTTGGGTCGAAGAAGGGCGTTGCCGCCTACGATGCTGTTCTTCTTGCATTGAGCGATGCGGAAGAGGTGGCGAGAAAGCTATTGGAAGCGCAACAGGTCTGTTGAGTCATGTTTCCCTTGCATGTGCTGACTTTCTACAGAACACTGGCGGAGTGTCTACTGCTGCAGGAGGTACGCGCGACATGCAGTTTGTGCACGGGTATATTGTCTATCAGTTGTTGTCGCGACGGATTCAGCGCGATTTAGTTCTCGTGAGCACGTTGCTCAACTCACACCCGCCTCGAACCCAAAGCGAACCCAAGACCGGGCAAGTCGACTCGAGACTGTACCCCGCTGTTGTCAAGTTGCTCGAGACCGTCGTGCAAAGTCTAACACAGATGCGAAATCTGAGCATCGTGGACGAGAGTCCAGACCTTGCAGCGGCAATTGAAGCAAGGCTGACGTATACAAGAGCACGACGGTACGAATGTCCACGGTGATGTTTGTCACGTCGACTGATGTAGTCCCAGGTGCTTTTTCCTTGGGCAGTGCTACGTCGCTGTGAAAAAGTACGGGGAAGCACTGACGCTAATACAGCATGCTACGCTACACGTGCGAGAGACGCGATCTGTGTTAGCAGCCCTCTCCGGGATAACCACACCCGCGGACGCGTCGTACCCACTTGATGTCGGGCCTGTGGACGGGTTGGATTCGACGTTGTCGAGGGCTGGAACCGACATGAAGAATGAATGGTTCGCGTACAACGGGGGTACGTTGGATGGTGATCCGAAGACGTACAAGAAGCCGTTATTCTTCGACATTGGGCTCAACTATGTGCAGCTGGACATGGATCGACTAACGGAGCGTGCAGGCAAAGCGGCGGCAGCGACGGCCAAGGAAGAGCGAGAGGTGGTCTCTGGACCACCTGGGAAGTCTAGACTTGAGGAGGTGGTACGTCCAGAGACACCTGAGGCTGCGACTACGGCTAGCAAAGGTGGGCTCGGGAGTCTGCTCGGAGGATGGTGGGGACGGCGGTAATATGTCACGTGACATGTGATTTTATATTTTACATAATAAATTCTCACGCCATCGAAGGGTTAGTTTAGGTGTGTGGTTTTTCGCTCCACCAAAGGGACAACGAACGACTTGCAAAGGCTCATGGCAGGTCACCAAATGCCAGTCCAGTTCAGCCAACAACAACAACAACATCAACAACATCATCAGATAAGACAGTCCCCAAAGGACAAGCTACAACTCATCCTCATCGTACGCGACCCTTTGTAACCATTCGACGTTTATACTCACTCTTTCTCTAGCGCGTACGGGACCTCAGACAGGCCGGACATACGCCAGAGTCTTCACAGGAACTCCGCAATCTCCTCACTTACCTCGCTGCACTCCAGAACCAGCAACAGCAAGCCCAACAGCAGCAGCAGCAACACCACCACCACCACCAGCTCAGTGCGTATGTGTCGTCTCGCCACTCTCTCCTCACTCATCTCCTACAGACGGCGCACCTCCACAGACATTTCAGAACGGCCATGTCCAGTCCGACCCCCCCTCTCAGAATGGCACACCATCCGTCACCTCCGGTCCAGTCCCTCCCCCACCCCACACCCCCTCGACCCCCGTGTCCTTTACCCAGGAGCACATGAATGCCCTTCGCGCTCAAATCATGGCATTCAAGCTCATATCCCGCGGCGCTCCCGTCCCAGAGAACATCCAGCAGTCCATCAAGCCACACAACACTGTCGCTGCCGACCTCGACAAGGCGTTAACCCCGGCAAACGTCAACACTAGGATCGTTGATGCCGCTGTAAAGATGCAAAAGGGCGTCGTTCCTCCCACCTTCTCTCCCGCAGCGCCAGCCCCTTCCACCCAGGGTACCACTACCGAGCAACCCGCACAGGACGAAGAGACGCCCGCTGCCCCTCTTTCCAACATCTCCCCCTCTGACTTGCCAAAAGGCTCCTTCCTCGAAGACAACACAAACTCGGGCGTTTACCCTTACAACGCTTTCCGCCTTCCTTTCACCCACCTCACCCGTCCCGCTGATGTCGATCCAACTATGTTTGCAACCCGTCTACAACGCCTTCTCATTCCCTCGATAATGCCGCCCGGTCTCGATGTTCACCAGATCGTCAACGAAAGGGACCGCTTCATTGAAGCACGCATCGGACAGCGCATCCGTGAACTCGAAAACATGGACGCCATGATGGGCGATGGTGGCTTCGATAGTCTTGCAGATGATATCCTTGGACTCGCGACTAACAGGCAAGCCTCCGACGTCCCCAATGGCGATGTCACCACCCATCCTGCCCCCAATGCCCATGGAAAACTCCGCGCGATGATCGAGCTCAAGTCTCTGCGCCTTCTCGAGAAACAACGCTCCATGCGCGCTCTTGTGGCTGAACGGCTCATCCAAGGCACTCTCCTGCCACTCAATCGCGCTGACTTCCGGCGCGTACGCAAGCCTACCCTGCGTGATGCACGCATGACTGAGCAGGCAGAGCGTCGACAACGCGTCGACCGCGAGAGGCGCGCAAAGCACAAGCATGTCGAGCAACTCGGTGTCATTTGTACTCATGGAAGGGAGGTCATCTCGACGGGTCGACAAGCTCAAGATCGTGTCGTGCGTCTTGGAAGGGCCGTTGTTAACTTCCACGTGTACACAGAAAAGGAGGAGCAGAAGCGTATCGAACGTATCTCCAAGGAGCGTTTGAAGGCGCTCAAAGCTGATGATGAAGAGGCGTACATGAAACTCATTGATACTGCCAAGGACACTCGTATCACCCACCTTATCCGACAAACCGATACGTATCTCGATTCCCTCGCGCAAGCTGTCATGGCACAACAGAACGAACACGGCGGTCTCGAGTTTGAAACAGAAGACGGCCCAACGAACGAGGCTACGTTCGGTGCGCAAGTACTAGAAGAGTCCACGGAAGACAAAGGCAAGGTGGATTACTACGCCGTCGCCCACCGTATATCCGAGAGGATCACCAAACAACCTTCCCTTCTTATCGGCGGTACACTCAAGGATTATCAGCTCAAGGGCTTGCAGTGGATGGTTAGCTTGTACAACAACAAACTCAATGGAATTTTGGCAGACGAAATGGCATGCATTTTGACCCGTCACCTATATGCGTCCTCACCTTTATTTTAGGGTCTCGGCAAGACAATTCAAACGATCTCCCTCGTCACTTTCCTCATCGAAGTGAAGAAGCAACGTGGGCCTTACCTTGTCATCGTTCCGCTCAGTACCATGACGAACTGGGCTGGTGAATTCGCCAAGTGGGCACCGTCCGTTAAAGCAATCTCCTACAAAGGGAATCCTACGCAGCGTCGGAATTTACAGGCAGAGTTGCGCATGAATCAGTTCCAAGTCTTGTTGACGACCTACGAGTATATCATCAAGGACCGCCCGATACTCTGCAAGATTAAGTGGGTGCACATGATCATCGGTGAGTATCCCGACAACATTTGAGCTAGTGTCCAATCTTTCACCTAGACGAGGGTCATCGTATGAAGAATACGCAAAGTAAATTGGCCCAAACGCTAAGCCAGTACTATCATTCCCGCTTCCGTCTCATTCTTACCGGTACCCCTCTGCAAAATAACCTCCCCGAGCTATGGTCCCTGCTCAACTTCGTTCTCCCCAAGATCTTCAACTCGGTCAAGTCGTTCGACGAATGGTTCAACACACCGTTTGCCAACTCTGGCACCGGCGACAAGATCGAGGTGAACGAGGAAGAGGCACTGCTTATCATTCGTCGCCTGCACAAGGTCCTTCGTCCATTCCTGTTGAGAAGATTGAAGAAGGATGTCGAGAGCGAGCTGCCTGACAAGGTCGAAAAGGTGATCAAAGTACGAATGAGTGCCTTGCAGGCGCAATTGTACAGGCAGATGAAGAAGTACAAGATGATTGCTGATGGAAAGGACAACAAAGGGTACATATTTACGTTGGTGTTGAATGTCATGCTGACTTTACTGGCAACCACAGGAAATCAGGGGGTGTCAAAGGGCTCAGCAATGAACTGATGCAACTCCGAAAAATCTGTCAGCATCCTTTCTTGTTTGAGAGCGTCGAGGACAAGGTGAATCCGAGTGGCATCATCGACGACAAGCTCATTCGCTCCGCCGGGAAATTTGAACTGCTTTCTCGCATCCTTCCCAAGTTTTTCGCCACTGGCCACAGAGTAATTTCCTTTCAGCCAGATTCAAGTGAAACCATTAACGATGTATGCGTTCACAGGTACTCATCTTCTTCCAAATGACCAAGGTGATGGACATTATGGAGGACTTTTTCAAAATGATGAGTTGGAAATACCTTCGGCTGGACGGTGGTACGAAGACGGAGGAACGTGCGGGGCATGTAGCATTGTTCAACGCAAAGGACTCGGAATACAAGGTGTTCATTCTGTCCACGCGTGCTGGTGGGTTGGGGTTGAACTTGCAAACTGCCGATACGGTCATCATGTGGGTTGCCTGCTTGTGCTAACAGTTCTCACGAGCTTACTTTATCCGGTAGCTTTGATTCTGACTGGTAATTCCCAACAAATGTATTTCGACTGAGCATGTCGACTAACGTACCTGCCCATCTTAGGAATCCTCATGCCGACTTGCAAGCTCAAGACCGTGCCCATCGTATTGGTCAGACCAAGGCTGTGCGGATCCTTCGTTTCATTACCGAGAAGAGTGTAGAAGAGGCGATGTATGCTCGTGCACGGTATAAGCTCGATATCGACGACAAAGTCATTCAAGCTGGTCGCTTCGACAACAAGTCGACTGTGGAAGAACAAGAAGAATTCTTGGTGAGCATCCCAGTGATAGTCGTACTTTACCGTCCCTACACGTCTCCCAGCGATCGATTCTTGAGGCGGATCAAGAGGAAGAAAATGAAGAGGCGGGTGACATGAACGACGATGAACTGAACGAGATGCTTGCTCGTAACGATGAAGAATCGCACATCTTCCGCGCGATGGATGTCGCACGGGAACGAGAAGGAATTGACATCTGGCGGGCTGCTGGGAATCGTGGAAGGCCACCCCCGCCCCTCATGCAACACGAGGAGCTCCCTGATTGTTATCGGACGGACGAACCCTTTGAAGCGAAGGAGATGGATGAGGTCTTGGAGGGTCGGGGTCAACGGCGGAGGAACGTGGTGAATTACAATGACGGGCTGAGTGACGAACAATGGGCGATGGCTGTCGAAGATGGTGAGGATCTGCAAGAGTTGGCGGATAAGGCAAGAGGGAAGAAAGAGCGTCGGGCGACGAGCAAGATACTGAAAGAAAGCGAGACACCCGGGAGAAGTACGCCTGCTAGCGAGACGGACAATCGTGGGAGGAAAGTTCGGAAGGGCAAGGCAAAGATGGCTGACTACGACCCCCCTGCTGCAGCTGGCAAACGGAAACGCGGGAACAAGTCAATGTCGGTGACACCATCCGTCAACGAAGAGGAGGATGAGGATAGAGACTCGGTATGTGGGCGTTGACTGCCTTTGTGTTGATGCTGATATCGGTGGTCACTAGAAACGGCGCAAAACAAAGGCGCCAGATATTCCTCCCGCGGTGAAAGATAGGATGAAAAAAGTGTTTAACGAGGTTCACAAAGCCGTCCTCGCATGCGAGGATGCGGATGGACGGAAGCGATGTGAACTGTTCCGAGAGCTTCCGGATAGAAGGGTAGATATACAATTCGTTCCAGCTCGGCCAATTTCTGATGGGACTTTACCAGGACTACCCCGATTACTACCAACTCATCACGCAACCGATCGCCATTTCTGCGATCCGCAAACGTATCACTGGTGGATATTACAAGACTATCACGCAGTTCAAGGAAGATTGGCAGCTGATGTTCGACAATGCGCGGACGTACAACCAAGAAGGGTCATGGGTCTACATCGATGCTGAGGAGATGGAGAAAGTATGCTACGCCACGCTTGGGAGACTGACGGCTGGAACCGATCTTCCGGGTGCTGCACCGCTCCCAAGTCAAACGGCGCCATCAACGTCTGGATCGTACGACTCTGCGCTGACGCCGATGGACGACGAGGAGCATCCACAACGTGGGCGGGCGCGGAGTACGGGACGCAAGCAAGTGTTAAGCGATGACGATGAGTACTTGACGAATCCGAGCGACGAGGAGTGATGGGGTAGTGTCGGTGTGCGGCGTGATATGTCCTTTAGTTTGATAGATTATTATGTATGTTTTCGAGAAATAGTACAGATCACTTTCATGCCAGCTGCTTGACATGTCAGCCTCACTGAGGCTGACATGTAGTTTAGCAGTATATATACTCGCCCGTGAGCAGTGCCATGACATGAACTCCATGGAACGTGTAACAGGCCAGATCTATATTTTTTGCGCTTGCCTCTTGCCGTGGTTACTCTGCCCCACCGCTCCTGTGGTCCCGCGACATCCGCCTCTCACCGGACTTGGATGGACGGTGCCGCTTTTGGCAGTTCTCATTTCGCTTTTCTACGTCGGTCTCTTGTCAAGCTGTACCTTCGCTTGGACGATACTCACACGAAAAGAGCTCGGGGCGCTTCTCGCAATTTGGCTTACCATCACGCACGGCCTCTTCATCACCGGGTTCCTCGTCACACGATACAACCCTGAGGCGCTCTCACTCCTTCCACTCGGTGCTATCGTCATCGCTTTTACCGTGCCAACCTCTTTAATCATCGAGGTTGGACAACATATACGTACGTCATTAGCATATGACACAATCCTATTTACTAATCCGAACGGTAGCAATAAACGGAAAGCACTGTTTGGTCGGCTTTGTGGGCGGTTTAGTGTTGTACGCGACCCTTGTGCAAGTCTGCGTCCGCATCGCAGCCAGGAGGTTGACTGGTAAAGTCGATCCTTCTCCCTTTCCATTGTACACTAACTATTCGTTTCAGTATCTGTCGATGAAGAAGGTGGGAATCGATACGACTCACACGAGCTGAATCGTCGCACTTGTAGGATCGACTCATCATTACTTTTCTCATACTCATTACATCGTAGAAACCAAGGACACACCGGCGCCGCCACCACTGCCATCGGGCTCACAACAGAGAACACGAGTAATATTGATTATTTATGGTAATGCACTTGCAACTAATTTCTTGCAGACTCCCGACCAGACAATGGACGATTAAGGAGCCCTGGATTTTACTACACGGATATTCTATGTACATCATGAAGCGGACAATCATTGTACATTTTCGAAATTTCACACGTTCGTCGTCCTCTCCGGAACGCACACCCCTTGCCCACCCTCTCCTTTGCGTCCCCCACCGACATCCACACCCACGGCACGTGCTGTCGCCCCATACGAGTCCATCGGCATGGCCCCTGGCCGAACAGGCGTCAAAGGCGTCCTCCACGACCAGCACGAGACCTCTCCAAAACGCCAAGCACGAGCGCGAGATGGAGACGCTCCGTCTGCGTATGGCGCGCGGCAACCTCGGCGGAAAGACGTTTTTAGAGGAGGAGCGGGAGAAACTGGTGCAGGATGCAGAGCGGGAGAAGGTCGTTGATGGGTCGGGTTGAGGCGGGACGTGTTGGGTCGGCCCAAGGGAGGCCCGTTTGGCCATTCGAGAGATAGGGCGGGCGGGCGGTCATTCATCTGTATGAACCGGTGAGCTTCTTTCTCTTTCAAAGGAGAGGTAGGATTCGATGCTGAGGCTGACTGTGTGTCTTGGGCATGAGTTATTGGACAGGTATCTTGTGTTGGATGATACGCTGTCCAAGCTCGCACGCCTGTATCCTCGGACGAAATTCCTTAGGGTGCGCGCTGCCGCCCTCGGGTTCGCCTTGAAAGGAACGTCGACAAAACGGTACACACGCACATCACGACCACGACCAGCCATGCCTGGTAGATACGTTGACGACGAGGACGACCCCTATACCGACGGCGACGAAGGGGAGAAGAAAAGACACCGTACTATGAGACTCATAACTCGAGAAAAAAAAACAGATTGCCAATGTTATTTGTGCAGATCTTCCGCCATACGTCCACCACTCCATGTAGTAGATAGGCAGGTGTGTGGTATATGATTATGTTCCCGGACATCCAACAGACATTAAGATTTTTTTTTCCTTGTCCCGCCACCTACTATCTGGACGACATAGCACAGCCCTCTAACGAGCCCAACAACTTGTTCAACATACTCCCCACCTCTTGGCCCAGTACTGAGGTGTTGATGAGCTCAATGGCTTGTTCAACGCACCTCCGCCCCTTCTGGACCCCCCCGAGCCATCGACGAGTCTGACAACTCGTTTGCCACCGTCGCCACTTCTCATGCCAGCTCGTTTGACACCCCACCGGGTCTGGACCACCTCTGACCCATCAAAGAGCGTGATCCCTCGTCCGACCCACCTCCACCACCTTGGACCCCTTCTGACCCATCAACGAGTACACTCACGCATTTGACGCATCCACCCCGCCTGGACCCCCTTTGACCCGTTAACGAGCGCATCCACTCGTTTGGCGTACCTCCACCACCTTGGACCCCTACTGAGTGGGCTCGCTCGTTTAGCGCATCTCTGCCCTGTCTGGACCTCTCCCGACCCGTTGACGAGTGTGTTCGCTCATTTGACTCATCCCTGCTGTGCCTTTCTGTCCCGTCAATGAACACGAATGCTCATTCAACTCCACCGCCTTGGACCGTCAACGAGTGCGTTTGCTCGTTTGATGCATCCCTGCCCTGTCTGGACTTGTTGGCTTGGACCCCCACCTATTTGGAGCTCACCCGAGCTGTCGACAACTCAGCTGACGTTCGCCTGCTGTGTCTGGAGTCCTAGGGAATGGGAATGGCACGGGTATACCCGTACCTGTCGTGGGTTTACTCACGGGTACCTGTGCAACGCGTATGACCTCACGTTGACGTCGGCGTTCTCGTCGTCGGACGAGACGAAGGCAGAGGGCGAGGGCGAGGCATGACGAAAGGCGAGGGAGAGGGAGGAGTATGGTGAAAGGTGAAAGGTGAAAGGTGATGACGAGGGCGGAGGCCGAGGTGGGCGAAGCGAAAGCGACAACGACGACGACGTAATAATTGTGCGATCGCAGCTATCGCGTCGCCATCGTCGTTGCTAGGCGAGACAAGAGCAAAGGGCGAGGGAGAGGGAGAGGCGTGGGGAAAGCTGAAGGCGACGGTGACGAGGGCGGACCGCAAGGGGCGACCGGTGAAAGGCGACGACGCGATGGCCACCGTGCTATCGCGGTTATCCCGTCGTCGTTGTCGTCATCGTCGCCAGGCGAGACAAAGGAAGAGGGCGAGGAGGGGTCAAGGAGTGAAGCGCTGAAGGCGTCGATGATGGCGACGTGACCACCGCGCTGTCGCGTTTATCGCGTCGTCATCGTCGCCGCCAGGCGAGACGAGGTCAGAGGGCGAGGGAGGGGCGGGGCAATAGGCGAGGGCGGCAAGGGTGAGAGAGCAAATAGCGTTGGCGACAATGACGAGGATTGATTGAAAATGAAGTGAATACAGATATCATATTGGATGACTGTACCGGATAAAACACGTCTGGGGCGGTGCAAGGAAGGGGCTGGGAGTCGTGTAAAAGCAACGGCGACAACCGTGCGATCGCGGTTGTCGTCATCGTCAGGTGGGACGAAGGGAAGGCGACGAGGGAAAACCGCGGCAACGACTCAGCTGTGCTATCGCGATTGTCGCATTGTTGTTGTTGTCACCGAGTGACTCGGAGGCGAGGCGAAAGGGTGAAGGCGAAATAAGGTGAAAGTGACGAGGGCAGGATGAGGGCGAGTCAGTGACAACGATGCGACGATCACGCCAACGTGAGCGTTGCGTTGCTGTCACTGTCACATCATTCAGCAGGCAGACAACGAGGCAAGGGCGAGGACAAGGTGAACCGTAAGGGTGATAGCGACAAAACGACACTGTCGTCACGTCACATATGGCTGGCGAGGGCGAGAACAACGATCACTGCGACAACTGCGATAACACTGTGGTTGTAGCCTCGTTGTCGTTGCTGTTCAAGTTGTAGTGTTCACGCGGGTTGGGGGGCACGGGTCTCAAAAAGGTAACCCGTACCCGTACCCGTGCCATTGCCTAGGACTCTAGACCCTCCCGAGCTGTCGAGAGCCTTTTAGCTCACTCGGCCATTGGGTGCAAGCACGCACTCTTCCTGACATGGGGCTGGAGGTGATAGAAGGAGAGGAGGGGCGAGGCGGCGGCAGTGGGTATGCACGCATGGGGTGGTGGTGGGAACGATAGCAGAAGGGGTGTAGTGGTCAAGCAATGGTGGTGGTGCATTGTGTAAATTATGAGGGCTCTCGAGTCTGACTGCATCGTCATTGTAACTGGTCGCGAGATCGGGGGTTGGGGCTCTGCGGGGGAGTTAGTAATTGTAGGCCGTTACCACTAACTTTAATCCACATTACCTGTGGTCCACGTTGTTGAGCATTCTTGCCGGTGTCTACAATTTGATCAGCATAAGATCAGTGTCACTAACCTTTCTCATGATCTTACTTCGTGCTGTGCTGTGCGCAGTATGTTGTCGATTTGAGTCAGTGTAATCTTCACCGCAATTAGTCAGCGTAAATCATTAGATCATAACCTGACTCTACCTGTTTGAGAGTGCGTCGGAGTTGGAGACGGATGTTGGTTTGAGTCAGTGCAATCTTCTTCATCGTGGCGTGCTGAAACAATTAGTGAATACAGCGTACATCGTTAGATCATGACCTGACTTTACCTGTTTGAGCATGCCTCCGAGTCAATGCGCCTGTTGCGATGCGTTCACAGGCGTTCGCAAGTCCTAAATATAGAACAACAAAGCCCAATAAGCCAACGAAGTCAAGTGATAATGCTATATGCGATCAATAAATGAAATTATATATAAGTAGATCGTGACGTACACTTGGGCTTCCCACTGGCAGCCACCAGGCCCAGCAGTGAGAGGAAGGCAATGATGGCGCAGAAGACCAGAAGTAACAGCAGCATGTGGGGATTGAAGCGCCCGAAGATGAACGCCATACAGAGGAGAATGAACGTTGATACAACAGAGAATCCGAAAGCTGCCAATAGCTGCGTGGGGGGCCTGCCACTTATAGGAGGCCATGCCGGGATAAAGACGACGCCATAGCAGAACGAAAAAAAAATGGTGAACAGTGGAACTGTCCATATGCTGAGTGGTGGTGGCTGCTGCTTGGCTATTGGCGTATCGTGAGAAATTTGATAAGGAAATAGGTACGAGTGAGGAACAGTGTGTGTTTTTCGTTCCATAATGAACAGTTTGTGTCATAGCACCCTTGGTGTGCTCAACTATATATATATTGAGCGGCTGACATGAAAGTTTCTGTACTCTGAAAGATAATAAACTATCAAACTAAAGGACATATCACGCCGCACACCAGCACTCCTTGTTGCTTGGATTTGTCAAGCACTCATCATCATTGCTCAACACTTGCTTGCATCCTGCACTCCACACCTGCCCACGTTATGGATGCTCCTCATTATCCATCAGTATCAGTGCAGAGTTGTACGATCCAGACATACAGTGGCTCAAATAACTGTCCCAATGTTTGCATGTTTTTCACTAAACAACCCTAATGGCAATAACCACTAACCCTCACCCTAAACCATGAGTGGATGAGATGAAGTACATCCCCTTGGCTTTCTATTGATCCAGGAATTGAAGAATTTGGTTGGAATCTGATGGAATGGCAGATATTTCAAAATGACCACTCATTGGGACAGTTGTTTGACTTTGAGTTTTGATTACATATATTGGATCCTTGCATGCTGTAATGTGATTACATACATTTAGTAATGCTTCTATTATGTCACCTTTATGTAATTGAGTATAGAACAGCACCTATATACTTTATTTTTCCATGCTTATTGTCATAGAACCCATCTCTACTTCTTAGAAGAATAATGCTAGCTAGTATCTTTCTCTTCATCTTTTCACCAGGTAAATTGTGTCCCAGACTGGTATTTGGGGGTCTACTATGTCTAGGATACTTCAGGAAATTAAATCAGAGGCTACTGGATCTCATGGTAATCATTTCACCAAGCTTACTCCTATTAATAAAAAAGCTTATGTTTAGAAATTTATTTCTGGAAAGGTCAAAAATGCAATTCTTGCTCTGAAATGTTAACACACTATTCACTATCCACCTTCCCCTTGACTTTACTCTAGACATCCCATCACGTGCAGCCCCAAATGATTGGTAAGCCTGCTACAAACTTAACTGTATTTTTTACCTTTTTAATAATCATTCAAAATTTTGTATAAATGCTTATCCATCCAATCCAATCTTGATGATGTTGGTCTTATATGACTATATGACTCCCTGTCAATCTTCTATAGCACAATGTTGATCCTTGTAAGCAAAGATTTACCATATCCTCTAACAAGTCTTAGAGAGCAAGGATCTTTTTCTGTTCATTACAACCTTCAAGCAAGTCTTCCTAAGTGTATTTCTTATTGTCCAAGAACCAGTGGATATATTATTAACTGAAACCATCGATTAGATAGCCTAATTGGTGTTTTTGGCCATGCCAGAAATAATTTTCTACAGATGAACTCTTTTATTGATAGGAGTAAGCTTGGTGAAATGATTACCATGAGATCCAGTAGCCTCTGATTTAATTTCCTGAAGTATCCTAGACATAGTAGACCCCCAAATACCAGTCTGGGACACAATCTACCTGGTGAAAAGATGAAGAGAAAGGTGCTAGCTAGTATTATTCTTCTAAGAAGTAGAGATGGGTTCTATGACAATAAGCATGGAAAAATAAAGTATATAGGTGCTGTTCTATACTCAATTACATAAATGTGACATAATAGAAGCATTACTAAATGTATGTAATCACATTACAGCATGCAAGGATCCAATATATGTAATCAAAACTCAAAGTCAAACAACTGTCCCAATGAGTGGTCATTTTGAAATATCTGCCAT